>CABHPR010126272.1:12068-43904 GCA_902168415.1 Peromyscus melanophrys | reverse complement strand
TCTATCTATCTATCTATCTATCTATCTATCTATCTATCTATCTATCTAATCATCTACTTATGCCTATCATCTATCTATATCTATCACATATCTATGTATTTATCATTTATTTTATATATATCATCTATCTATACCTATTGTCTATCTTTCATCCAGCTTTATCCATCATCTATCTATTGTAGATCTGTCATCTATGTCTATCTATATTAAATATTCACTATCTGTTCCTTATTAATTTCATTGCTGTCTATCACCATAATTGAAGTACAAATTCTAAGGGAAGGAATGTTACATATCCGGTACATTGGCCTTAATTAGTGACTCAATGAATGAATGAATGAATGGAAGTTAGAAACTACCTTGTGTGATAGAAGTTTCTACAGCTTACGCTCGAGGCTCAGAACATTACAGAATTTTTGAGGTTCACCAATGTAGTGAACAGAAGTGCCGTGATTCGGACACATCTCTGTTTGACTTCAGGGTCTAAATTCTGATCCTGACATTGTGTGTGCTGCTGAACTTTACAGGTGCCTGTAGTAAAGGACAGAGGGTGTTACTTTGCGGAAGCTCCTGACTTTGACTGTAGCTTAGTGTGGGAGGTAAAGAAAATCCTACAATATGGTTCAGCGCATCCTTTTAAATGAAAAGAACAAAAAAGAAATAAAAAAGGAAAGGCCATGACTGCTCGTAGGTAAGATGGAGAAGAAATTTTTTTTTAGATAAATAGGAGAGCATGGCCAGAGGCAGAGACCTCTGGGAGAGTCTAGAGTGAACAAGACCAGACTGAGCTGGGCCATGTGAGGAGAGAGGGGGAGGGAGAACAAGAGAGGATCCACAGAAAAAGAGGGGTAGCCTAGGCCAAGAGACTGGCCAAGAGACCCGGAGGGTAAAGGGTAGACCAAATGCCAGGTATCCAAACAGCTGGATTATAGGGAAGGGATTCTGGGGGGGAAGGGCAGCCCAGCTCCTAGGCTGGAGAGGTTTAGGGTAGGGGATGAGGTGTGCCAGCCAGAAGGACCCTGTAACAGGTAGAGACTGGGGGGTGCTGGGAGAACCTGGCAGCCTGGTCTGCTTTGACATATTAAACAGGCACCTCAGTCATTAGTTCAGAGTTTGAAACCTAACAGCTTTGCACCCAAACCTGTTACTGCAAGTGTCAGAGTCCAGAGTGGGCTTAGGTGTGCTCTCTCTCCTGGCTGAGGACGGTGTTCACAAATGGCCACTTTACTTCCCAGGTTTTATTAATCCAAGTAGCCTGTGCCTGCAGGTGGTGCTAATAAAGCTACTCCTCACAATAATAAGTCCCTTCCTTCAACACACAATATCCTTCTGTGCATCTTCTGGGGAACAACTGTTGCAGGACAGACAACATAACATTCTGGGCTACAATGTAGTTTTTAAGAACTTAAGACTATAATATATTTCTGTTGACTCATACAGAAGCTGGAATGATGTTTAGATGACCTTCATGTAGTGCCCTTATTAAAATGGTGTAATTTCGGAATTTATGTCAGTTTTAAAAACAATTATTCCTTATTGAAAGCCACTTGTAATTAATTTCTCTGTGTCTTATTTTAAATATTTACTGAGTAGGTGCCATAGTTTAGAATATTATATGGGTATTGTTATCCCTCACTATTGGGTGAGAAATTGGAAATTCCAGGAAACCTCTCAGGTACCAAGTATATGAATGTTCAGTCCCTTCATATAAAATGTTGCAGCATTTACATAAAATACACATAATATTCCTTTGTCCTTCAAGACATTCCTACATTTTAATAATACTTCATGCTATCTAAATCCTATGTAAATATTTATTATACTGCAATTTGTGGAAAATGACAAAAAAAGTCTGTTTCTGTTCAGTATACAGTTTTAGATAATTTATATCCATATTTTGCTGACTCCTCAGATTCAGAGAATGGAATACTATGTGTGCATGTGTGTGGGTATATGTGTGTGTTTGTATGTGTTCACATAAATGTGCACATATATATTCATATGTGTATTTATGTGTGCATGCATGTATATTTACACCTGTATGTGCATGTCACTTATGTATTTATACATGTACATGCATATATGCATGTGTGTATATATGCATGTATGTATTTCTGTGTGTATATATATGTGAGCACATGTATCTGTTTATCTGTATGTGTGTATATATGTTTATATATGTATGTATATGAGTGTATACATGAATGTAGTTATATGTAAAAATGAGTCAGAACACAAGTAATACTAAAATTTCCACTTTCACTTTTGGTTTTCATTTGTTTAAAAAGGAGTTACTGACAGAAGCAGCTTAGAAGTGCCATGCTTCTTCTCCACTCTGATACATAATTTTATAATTCTGGAAAAACAGCAATCACTGTCAAAATATTGCTAAGTCACTCTCTCTATTTTTTGTTAACCAGATAAAGCATTGGCTCCCTCGATTAATGACTACAGCAACTGTTAAACCCTTTTGTGTATCTATAATGATTAAACTCATAAAAATAATATTAGCCTTGTATACAACATTCAATGTCCTTGATTATGGGTATGTTGTGTAGAAGCAGAGATAAATTCTGTGGCTGCCTAATTCAGTTTCCTCTACTTTTATGATCTGAGCATGGCTGAGCATCATTTATTAATGGATGAACACATTCTCACTTTGCCCAACCATCTGCAAATGTTAATGGGTTCAAGTGTTACATCACAAAATGTACAAGGGTGTGGGCTGCTTGCTGTGAACTAGACCAAATGACCTCATTGATGGGAATCTAAATGACAGACATCATTTTCCTAGATGTGTTGCTAGTGGATCATCATCATCATCATCATCATCATCATCATCATCATCATCCTATGGTCCATATACAGTGAGGTAAGAAGAGAGATGTACCCACATATTAAAAGACTGATGTGAGGAAGACATTGACAAAGAAATGCAACTTCTAAGCTTTGTCATTCTTCCATTTCACCCAATGAAAGGGCAGGTCACATTTTAGGATTAAATGTATCTTCAAGAATACAGGTTTCACAACGATCACTTCATTTAATCAGTCTGGATTGGGGAAGTATAATACTAAAGCAATCACAAGATTTGACTCACCTTAGTCTGTTCCTGTGAAATCTAATCTAGATGAGCTGACCTTCTGAATGTGAGCTGTCTTCAACAGAAGGGTTAATTTAGGGTCAATGAGATGTGTAAAGGCGTTCACCACCAGGCCTGGCCACCTGAGCTGGATCACAGAGTGCACACAGCAGAAGGAGAGAACTGACTCCCACAGGTTGTCCTCTGACTTCATACCCATGCCACGGCATGCAGGGACTCACCTCACTCACAGAATAAATACATAAAACTAGAATAGAACCTGTTACTCCCTATTTCACAAAGATGCTAATAATAAAGAAAGTGAAAGATGAGGTTTAAAATCCGAAGTGTTTCATTGTATTTGTAGCACAAAGATCCTCATGTCCGAGGGAAGAAAATGGCTAAATGGCTAAATGGCTTCACAACAATTTCTCTTTTCCTTCATACATAATTAAACATGTAGTATAATGTTTCCACGTGTCACAGTGCTTTAAAATGATCTATTTTGAGATGTATATAGAAGGATGATGTTCAAACATGATGTGTTTAATCTCTGAAAAATAGAAATTAAATTATGAGGCGTGGTAGTGGCTGTAACAAGCAAGTAATCTAATTGAAAACGTGTCTCCAGAGCTCACCTCTTTGTCCAGGGTACTGATGAGTTTCATCGCATACCAGAGGCATTGCAACGCTTGGAAACTGGGTTGAAGTACTTCCGTTCATAGGAGACATCTTGTTGCTGAAAGTAGCACTTGAACATAATGTAGGTATTAAGCAGCCTGGCATTCTGCCTGTGGCTAGCTTGGAGGGAACTGTCCGGAAGGAGTGAGAAAATTGGCCGTGTGAACCTGCTAACTAGCTTCCTTCTCCAACACTGAAGAAATAGCACAGTCCTCTCATCTCTCCCTATAAATGTATTCACAGCTTTTATATGTGTTGAAATTAATGGCTTTTGAAAACACTCATTATGGGGAGTGTGTTTTTCTGTAATTGGTTTTCTTTTTATCGCTTAATTTACCCAACCATAATTCTTTCCCTTTATGAAAATAAACTAGGTAGTTAGGTCCAGGACAAGATGGTTTACATCACCACAAGTGTGCTTCCTCCCCAAATTTGCACTGACTGCTTCATTGCTCGTTTCCACCATTGTCAGATGGGGGTCTTCTCATTATCCCCTGGACCTCTAAAGAGTATTTCTCTTTCCAAAGCCCAAAGCAGAAGTTTCAGGTCATTCAGAACATGCACATGATAACAGGAAAATATTTCTGCATATTTTGTATGTTTCAAATTATTAAGTAGGCAAATGGTAAATTTTATAATACCACATTATCCTGTGGCTTCTAAACAGTGCTGCAAATGTCACCACAAGATAGAGGTGGTGTATAACCACTTCCTAAATTCCTTCAATGATGCCAGCATCAAAGGTGAGTAATACTGAAGACCCACACAGACAGACCCCAAATAAGAGGTATCCAGCCATGACACAATGGACTTTGCCCTCCTCTCCTCAATACACCAGAAGACATTAATGGAAAAGGAGAATGGTTGTCTAGGGATAGCTGTGAAGACAGTTTCAGCTCATAAACATTAACGTGAGACTGCCTGCATCTAACTGATTTCTAAAGTTTCCAAGGCTCTACTTTCATATTTTACAAAATGCAGATGATGATGGTATCTATTTAACCACTTGTCTTTAATGCTTATAAATAGACAATAAATTTAAAACTCTTTTAGGTAATGTTAGATGGGAGATAAAGACTCATATACAGAATATAACTTACTATTTTTCCTCTTTAAATAATGCAAAGAAATAATATGTTTTTTTAATGTGGCTTTTGAACTCTTGTATCCCTATATGTGTACTTTTCTGAGACAGGGTCTTACTCTGAAGGCCAGGCTGACCTTGAAGTCATAGTGACATAGTGAATTGTTGGCCCAACTTAATCCTCAGCAGTATCATGGATCATTTTACTATATGTGCAGTAGCTTAAATGAACCCATAAGGCCTAGCAATTTCTATTATCAAGTCAAAGGGATTTATGAACATTGAGGCCAAAGGGGACTGATATTTATCTAGAAGAAAGATAGAAAGCTGAAAGGCCTGTGGAGATATATAGGCATTCAAATTAAGGAAGGATAGCAACAATCCTCAGGATAATAATAAATGGGACCTCACAGTCAGTGTGGGTTTAGAAGAGATTGCTTTATTCTATTGTTAATTAAGACCAGAGAAGCTGCCTAACAGGGTCAGCAAATTCTTATCCTCTACTTATTAACAACATCCAGCAATATGGCTAATGTGTTTGCTGTTCAAACATCAAGAGTTATTCCAGGGGATGCCAGACATCAGGATTTTATTGTGCAACATCCTGAATTTTATATTTCAGACAAAATGCATTTTAATAGCATTTTGTAGTCAAATAAAGAGACCATGATGCTTTCAACCCAAGAACTACTAAACTATTTCTGCTGGATACAGCTTCCATGCTCATGTGTGAAATCCTTCACTCTTCATCAGGCTAAGCTTTCAGTCTTATTCAATCATTCCCATTTTGGTCAGTTTTTCCCCCTGTGTTTGGACATACTAGAAAGTCATTTGAACACTCCATTTTTCTTTCTCTTGGAACCCTGATGAAAACCCTAGTATGCTTCTTTTTTATATATTGACAAAAATCACCACACCCTATCCATACAATAGTATATCGATTCCTATTTCAACTGTTTCCCCCAAGGATTGGAATTTCCCTGTATTTCTGGTCGAAAAGACTTCATTCACAGTAATGCTCTTAACTAATATTCTTAGACGTGGTCAAGACAGAGTGAACTACTGTAATCTAAATGGCACTGGAACACAGCCAGCACCAAGGGGCTATCTCTATCAGACCACTGTAAAAAATAAATTTCTCTACCTCTGGATTTCCTCTTTTGTCCTTTCAGCTTCTGAACACGCCTTATCATTTATTCCACTGACACTTTACTTAGTAAGTAAATAGCTCAGATTCCCACCTCAGGGCCAACTCTCCAACACCTGGTTCAGATACGCAATAGCTTGCAAAAGTTGAAAGTTATGCCACTGCTTATTTTGTTTACTTATTAATTTACCTAGTTAGATAATAAGTAACTCAAGTACTGGGATTACAAACACACACAAAGATGCCCAGAAATATTTCTTATGACTTAATCATGTTTTATTCATTTCATCAGAGATTTTGGGTCATAGTTTGGGACACCAATGTACAAGATGGCTTTTGGAATTTCCTTCTTTACTGGTTAAAAGTATTTATTTTAGCAGTCAAGATGATTCAGACACAATATGCATTTAGCTCATTAGAATATGAGACAGCTCACCCTTATCTTAAGAAGCAGCCTAGAGTTTGTGTTACCCCTGGTACAGAATCTGTTATTATGCTTAAGAACATACCCAAGTCAGGTTCACTTACTAGCCTGAATTGATGTCAGTCTGTCTGAGAAGAAGCCTTGGTGAACAACTGGACAACAGCCAAATATGTCATCTGCTGAGCTCAACAATGGCTGCATTTTGTTTTAACCATTTTATCTTATCTCCTTACTTTCCATCATTTTATGGGAAATAATCTATGTGTCTTGGAGAGCAGTGCTCTATTTCTTACTTACTAAGTTGTACTGAAAGAGTCTCCAAAGGTGAAGACCCCTCTTGCCAGGTTGCTGGGGTAATGGGCTCAGCCTCTTCAACCCTCAGTAATGTGTGATCCATGTCTTCCTCACATTCCTGAGTCAAGGACCCAAAGAAGTCACTTAGGGCACAGAGTTTGGACCACAGCTCTGAAAGCATTTTATTACTCTCTAACTTCATCTTAAAGAATTTCTTGTGGATCTATGAGGAAAAATAAACACATGGCATGCAAGATTTCAAGTGAGTGATTTATCAGCTCTGTAGACATCCTACTGAGGGTGGCAGTGGGAGGATGAGGTTACAGATATGATTTGAAGACCCTTCCTTAATTCCAAGCATGCCTCAGTTTGTAAAATGATAAGACTGAGCATTGGATTCTCCTTTATAGTCCCAAAGAACACGATTGTGTTGAGCATGCTATTTCTCTCTAGACTTCTGCAAGTCTACTGGTTTCTCACTGCCATTTCCAGGACTCCTTAATTTTGAATGTTAGGCTCTATCAGTTCTTTCTGCTTCTGCCTGGTTGTCAATCTTACTTGTCTGTGCCCTGTGTTACCTGTCTGTGCCAACTCTTTACCTGCTTGCTTCCTCTTAGATTTGTTATAGATGGTGATATTCAGAAAAGTTGAATAAATGCTCACATGCTGGATCATAAACTCACAAGGCATGCTGGTTATCTTACAAAAGCTTGGGGGAATTTATTTAATAGCTTTTCTTCTTTCTCATTTGAAAACTTGAAAGAAATTTAACATAAATTTTTGATTAGTTTTCTATCATGGTGTACCAAACACTTACAAAATTAGAATTTTGAAACAATACAAACCTGTCACCTCACAGTGGTTGTTGGCCAGGCTTCTAAAAATAAGATTTAAAGCAGATCCTCCGGCTGGGAGCAAGGTATGAGCCATTGCTAAAAGCTCACCAGAGAATTGGCACTCTACATTATGCTCATTAGTCAGAATCAGTTTCTTGTGGGAGTTCAAAATCAAGATTCTTGCTTTTTTTGATGCCAAGAAGTAGCTGTTCTAGGCAACTAAACATACTTAGAATCATTGATACAGTGGTACTTAACTAAGGCCAGCAGCAGAGACTATGATGTTTGAATTTCTATTGTCTGTTTTGTTGGCTCATATAATAGAGCTAGATCCACTTTAGAGAATTTGTCTTTGATATCTTTAAAATCAACTAAAAGGACTGCCAAAAGACCCTGAAAGTTCCCTTTTCTACAAAGCAGCTACTGGGTTTTATTGCACATTACTGCCTTTGATCTTGCTCATAGGAGGGGACTATAGAACGTGGGCACTAGAGAGTGGGAATATGGGGTCCACCATAAAAGTCCTCCTACCACATTAATGAAACTACCTTGCATGCTAAACAGTACTGCCACTGACATTGGTGAGTATGTCACAGGTGCGAGTAGTTAAAGTATCAGACAAAAGATCATCGATTTTTAAAATGTATGGTTATAGTTTGGTGTTGCCAGACACAGTCTTTAAAAAAAGTTGTACATACTAGTAACATTTGAATAGTGCTAAATTTCTGTTCTAATTCTAATTAGATTCTAATTGAATTGTTTCTGTTCTAGATTCTAATTGTTCTAGATTCTAATGAAAGAATGGGCTGAGTCAAATACAACTTTACAGGTTGAAATCCAGTTGAGTAACAAGAGTGAGGCTTAAGATTGCTCACCAAAATTGAAGAATTTTAATGAGAAGAAACAAGGCTCAGAGATGAGGACTTTGCCTTGGCCCTCATTGTTTTATAGTTCAATGGTTAAATCTTGAATTATTTTCTCAGAGTGAAGTCAAATGCGTACAGTTTGTACTTACAGAAATAGATTGTCAGCAGTGAGAGATACAGCTCTACTCCACAGCCCCCAGCAGCTTGGAGAATTCTCTTGGTCTTTGGATCTCCATTTGGGTAAACCTGGAGTTTATAGCTTTGCTGAGGAAAAAGAATCAGAGGAAGAGAAAACAGGAAGCAGAGTTGAGATTTATTAAGAAAGGATTTTAGCATAGACAGATGGATAGAAAGAGACCCTCGGGAGAGGGTGAGACATGTAAACACGGGTGTGAGCTTCTCAAGGGGTGTGGAAACTTTTCATAATAGGTGTACATAATACTCTGGTGACTCTCAAGTTACACTCCCCCCCCTTTTACAACATTGCTCAAAAGTATATTTTTTAGGACAATTTCATGTATAGATTTTTTTCTCACATAATGTATCTTGATTATGGCTTCCCTTCCTCTACTCCTCCCCAGTTCTTCCCCACCTTCCCTACCATTTGGATCCACCTCTGTTATTTCTCTTGTTAAAAAACAAATAGGCTTCTAAGGGAATATAATATAATATAATATAATATAATATAATATAATATAATATAATATAATATAATATAATATAATATAATATAATACAATACAATACAATACAATACAATATAATATAATATAATATAATATAATATAATATAATATAATATAATATAATATAATATAAAACAAAAACTAACACATTGGAAGAGGACAAAAAAAAAAGAAGGAAAAAAGCCCAAGGAAAGGCACAAGAAACAAATACAGATACAGAGACCTACTCATTCACGTACTCAAGAATCCTGAATAAACACTGAACTGGAAGCCATTATATATACACAAAGGACCTATAGGGTAAAAGAAAAATAGAAAGCATATAAATAAAATAAAAAATAAGATAAAAAAGCCCTGACATGATGTTATGAGACAAGGAACTTCCAAAGATTCTGTTGAGTTCCTTTTCCGTTGGCCATCTGCTGCTGGGCATGCAGCCTGAAGAGTGGTTTGTTTTCCCACTAAGACTCCTTGGAGAAAACTAAATTGTCATTTGCAAGTGCTGTCAGTTGGAGGTAACTTCAGAGTTAGAGATGAGGGCTTATGTACATTTCCCTTCTCAGTACTGGCAACTCATCTGGTACAGACCTGCCCAGGCCTTGTGCATCCTGCCTCAGACTCCCTGAGTCCATATGTGTACTGATCCTGTTGATTTAGAAGGCCTATTTCTAGGGGGCCTCTCTCTCCTCTGGCTCTTACACTCTTTTCCATCCTCTTCTGCAGGGTTCCCTGAGACCTGAGGAGAGGGATTTGCTGGAACCATCCTGTTCAGGTCTGAGAGTTCCTAGGTCTCTTACTCTCTGCTGTGGTTCTCTGTATTTATTCCCATCTGTTGCAGGAAGAAGTGCCTCTGATGATGGCTGAACAAGGCACTGATCTATGAGTATAGCAGAATGCCATTAGGGGTCATTTTATTGCTGTGTTCTTTTAGTAAAACAGTAGTGTTTGGTTTGACCTTGGGTCCCTGAACTATCTAGTCTCAGGTTCTTGGTCACCCAAGCTGTGTCAGGTATGGTTTCTGTATCCTGGTGTGCTCCTTAAATCAAACCAGGTATTGGTTGGTTGCTCCCACAAGCATTGTGCCATCATTGAACTAGCATATCTTGCAGGGAGGATACCATTATAGATCAGATGGTTTGGAGCTGGGTTATGATTATCTTTCTCCTTTGATAGCATGCAGAATACCTTCCTGTACTAAAGACACTAGCACATAGGGGTGAAGGCTCTAGGTAGGCACCAGCTTGACTATTCCATATTCAATGAGTTGCGAGTTGGGGGAAGGAAGGTTAGAGGGGAAGATCCATGTCATCCACTGGGGGTGGGATCAGGGAGCAAGAAGGGGCCACAGCAGGTTGTCCTCTATAGAGCTGGGAGTGAGACTGGGGATTTGATTTGGGGGAGAAGAGGGAGAGGTGAAGATCTGCAGTTGGCCTCCAGTGGTTTAAAGAATTTCCTTTGTATGTAAAGTTGTGGGGTGTATTTATTAGGGATGTTGTTTAGACATAGAAATCAGAGAAAAGCAATAAAAAGTCAAGATTATAGATCATTTTGTTCTTGAACAAGCAATTTATATACTATCTTTGACATCTCTGCTTGAGATATGCTTAGGAAAACACACATGCTCTTTGTAGGGAATATTCCTTTGTCTCTGGAACCTGAAGTTCCCTGATTGTTCTCAGGACAGGCAAGCCAGGCCCGGAACGAAGAGACTGTTTTCCTTCCATGTAACCATCATGTTCCTGGTCTTTCTAGCCTGAGTCAAGATGAAATATCTCTAGTAATCTTTTTCTTCTCTTTCTTTACATTGGGATGGGTGTAGGTCACACTGGTGTGGAGGCCCATAAAGGTTTTCTAGTGATATCTGAGCTTGTTTTACCCAGCAGGGCTGCATTGGAGGATTGCTTAACCACATGTGTGGTTACCAGGTGATTGGAAAGAGTCTGCACTTGGGTGAACTAGGGGGAAGTCTTTTGCTCCATCTCTTGACATTCCTATAAATAATCCTTTATAAGAGACCAAAGGGGCTGGTGGATAAGGATCCAGGCCCTTCTGAGGCTATCTGTTTCTATTTCTATCTGTTTCTCTCCCCTCTATCCTTTTATCTAAATCTCTTAAGCCTCACTCCTCAAGAGTACCCTGGGATAAAATGTGGGTGCCGGTCTCCTAGCTGGTCTCCCCCACACTGGGTACCTGGCAGGCCCACTTTTAGGTCCTCATAGGTGTTTTATAGATAGATTGTTACTTTCAAGCCACTGCTATTGTTTTTATGCTCCAAATAACAGGTGTTGAAGCTAGAGAGAGGCCTGCCTTAGCCTCGTCAGTCACACACTGCCATTGACATCACCAGAGGAAACAGGAGTCTGCAGGGACACGTTTCATACCACACATTCAGTAACTTTCACTTTTTGTGACTGGTGACAAGGGTGACACATTGAGCTGTTGCTGATGAATTCCCTGTCACACAGTAGGGAAGCATCCTTCCTTTGTGTTACACACCGGGCAGCTGGTGTTTCTTACCATTCCTACTCAGTCCACCCGGGATGTGATTGAAGGCACACTGTGGTTTGTACAGGGATGATGAGTATAGATGTTTGCACGTGTCTGGATCGGAGAAATGTCTAATTGTGATCCTTGGTGGCAAAAGTGTATGCCGTGGTTAGAGCCCGAATGTCACTGAGAAGAGATTCGGCGTGATGTGGCGGTCCTTCAGGTTGGCTGTTGTCAGCAACCAGACATGAGGGATTAGAGGACACAATTAGTAGTATTAATGCTCACACATTATCAAACAGATTTCGACTGCAGCAGTTGGTGAGTGAGCCACCACCACTGGGATAAACTTTGACCATTGCCTTATTCACACCATACTAATTACTCTCATCCCCTGTGTGGACTGTTTCCCCAACATTTCTATCACTAAACCATAAGGTTTCTGAAACTCATGGTACTTCTGCTTTGTTTCTCCATCACTTTGTCTGATAATTTACAATCAATAGGCAGTCAGCACATATGATGTGGGATAGAATATATTCAAATCCCCAGTCACTGATCTTTGATTATTTTTTGAGGAATTTCAAATCCATGACATTCAGTCATTTCTGAAGATTTTCACGTGTGCCTTTATATTTATCAATCAATAAATTTTAAGTGCTCTGCTATACCTATCAATTTACACACATTAAATCACTAAATTGGAGCTGGCAATCTTTTTTTGGAACCGCTTAAGTAGTACTAATTTTTCTATTCTCTAGAACTGAACTAGTAGGTAAACAAGAATCCATTTCCTCTTTGTTTCTATAACTACTCTACCTCTACTTGTATTTTGAGGCAATATTCACCATTTTAGGGATAAATCTAACATTGTGTGTATTAGTGGATTGTCAGAGTAATTAAGCATTCATAGAACTCCTTTGGGGGTGCCCCAGGCGGTGGTTGGTATAACACCAATTTTCTGAAATAAGATTAGTGCTCACCACCAAGCTGTGCTGTCCATCATCAGTCTCAATCACATTATAAAGACCTACACCAGACTAAATTTTATTAATGACAACATCTAGCTTCTTATTGCCCCAATCTTTATAAATGATAAACTAATAAATAAGGAAGTGGTGGATATGATATGGAGGAAAACAAAACATTATCCTTAGAACTCTGAGCTGAGATTCTTGAAGAGAGACCATACCATCTATAACACAGGTCTTATAGCTAAGGCTCAGGGATCATTGCAGAAGAGGGGCTGGAAAGATTGTAAGAGCTGGAGGAACAGGACATTTGCTGTGAGATTATGTCTCTTAGTCCATGAAGTCTCAACAACATGGCTGCCTGAACAAGACCAGAACAATAAAGACACCAATAGACATGCTAACATGGAAGTGGGGAAGCTTGGGTGATATCAACCCTACACAAAGAACTGTGAGCAACTGGGAAATGCTGAAAGTAGGAGAAATGGTTTTCTCCAGAGAAGAGCATCCTGATGCTTTAACTGATGCCAAGTGGCCAGCCCTGAAATCATGTAGGTACAAGTCCCATTATATGGATGGAGGAGATTGTATTTCTGTACTTAGGAATATGTTATATGTACAATATATATGTATGTATGCAACAATAGTTAAAGAAAAAGAGGCCATGAATTTTAGAGAGGGCAAGGACAGTACATAATTAGGGTTTTAGGGAAGAAAGACAAGAGGGGAAATGAAGTAATTTTATTACAGTTTAAAAAAAATCATAAACGTCACAGATAAATCTATCCTCTGTGGCTTTGAACGAATATGTAAAATCAACTGTCATAGTTTAGAACTGTTACTTTTATTAGCATGAGAAGTCATGGATTTCATTAAGAATCTTCACACATTGCTTGTTTTTGGCTTCCCCTGCCCACCTCTTGCTAGTGTACTGACCACAAAATACATGTTTCTGCTTCTCCTGGCTCACCCAGGAGGCAGTGCTAAAGTCACTCTACTATTGTGTCCATTTTATAGAAAAATGATGCAGAATATAGTTTCACAATTTCCATAAAAGCACAATGCATGGTCCTTGCAGAGTCTAACACACAAAGCTTGACTAGACACTCTGTGACAATTACCACAGTACATTGCTGGATCAAGCTAGTTATTCTGAAAGTTGGCATAATGTTGAAAGGACCAGGCCAAATTTCATTAAAATGAAATCAAGCTAAAATCCAAGGCAGTCCATTTTCTGTGGAAATAGCCAACAGAGTTAGAGGAAAAAAAGGAAATTTTCTTTTTTAAAATTTATTTTATTTTATGAATACTTTGTCTGCACATTTGTATGTACCACATGGTTTCTTGGGTCCTGCAAAGGACAGAAAAGGGTCCCAGATCCCCTGAAACTGGAGTTGTAGAAGGTTGGTTGTGAGCTGCCATATGGGTACTGGGAATCTAATATGGGTCCTCTGCAAAGGTAGCTTCTCCTCCATTTCTTAAATGCTTTCTTTCTAGAAAAAAAGATGTTCAGATACGAATTTCTCCTAAGGAGTACCTGATAGTAACAAAAATTTAAATGTCTTCTATTTTTGAACTTAGACCATTTTCCAGGAAACGCTATTTATTTCTACTTCTAAATTTTGACCATCATGTGTTAATCGTTAATGGCTACTTTGACTTTCAAAGTAAAATACATAAAGGATATGCTGTTCCATTCCTGTGATGTAGCCACTTGATAAGATTTTTCTATTTCTTTTTTTTGCTCATATTGTTTTAATAGGTCAGACAGAACTCCAAGTTTTGTACTTTTCCTTGGTTTCTCCACATTTTCTGCTTTTTTCTGTTTCTACACCTCATCGCTGATCAATATGTTCTTCTAATCCATTCCTGCTATGCAAATAATTGCAGATAAAGCGATAACATACTTCAATTAATGTAGGCATATGTATATTTACAGTTAACAGGCACTGCAATGGTTGCATAAACCCAGCTCTCTAAAGAACTACGAAGCCCAACAGTGTAGAGGGCTGATGACCCGTGCTCTCAGCAGCATGAACAGTTGCAGAAACAGAGGGAGATTTGCAGCAAAACTATTTCATCTAATGAATACCCTTATTTGTAAGTATCTCAGTGAAAAAACAAGAAATAATGAAAATGCACAAAAGAGCAAACAAGTTAGGGCTCATCCATGCAACAGGACACAGCACAGTGTTAATTAAAATGGAAGTTCATTGGCTACATCTACCTATGCTGGTTTTTATAATCCCAATTTCGTGGAAGCCATCACATTTCTTCATTTGTATGGGTTCTATCATTGCTCTTGCTCTGCCACAGGAGAGCAGTATTTTACCCCCAGTAAGTAAGTAAGTAATAATAATAATAATAATAATAATAATAATAATAATAATAATATAGAAAATATTCAGTATCCATTAAATACTGTTCCAAAATTAAACCTAAATGATTCTTGCTTTACATTCTGAGTAAGTGATATTTTAAACATTTCTCAAATTTTTTATATTTTGTTAAGTGCAAAAACAAAAAAAATAATACAATAGGTCATGAGTGAGTTGTTGCTGTGGAGATAAAGAATAACTTGAAAGATTTTTAAAATTAAATAACCAAAGTCTGCAAAGTATGTTTTTTTTTTAGAAAGCACAAATATTAGATTTTAACGAAATCTATTAGTAGAATTAAGAGGCCATGTATATAGAAAGTTTGACATTAAATAAGTGTTAGAGTGTTAAAAGTTATGTGTGAAAATTGACATTTATTTAAGGTGAAAAGCCCATTTCATATTCAGACACTTAGTGAGGAAGGGGACTTAAAAGTCACCTTGGTCAAGCAGCCTCCTAACAGCTCGTCAGTTGATCAAGTTCTCAGTGGAATAGAGACTTATGCAGTTAAGTAACAATTCATAGAAGATTTTGAGGACATGCCTGTCAATGAAATCAAAGGTTTCAATGTTCATTGCCTCAAGTTAGGATATTGTTTGAGAGTCCAAAGCATGCAGACTAGAGTGATGGCACCAAGGCAGGGATGAGTGTAGTTCAAGAGGGAACCAGTAGAAGTGACTACTGAGCAGAGGAGAAAATGTTAGCATGTCAGGACAGGGGACAGGGTCCATCCTGAGGGCAAGAGGAAGACACTGGAAAGAAGGGAGAAGGGACTACCCTTGACCACCCTTTGACCACCCTTTGACAACCATTGATCACCATTGACCACCCTTGACCATCCTTGACCACCTTTTGACCACCATTGATTACCCTTGACCACTGTTTGACCACCTTTGTCCACCCATTAACAACCCATCAACCACCCTTTGACCACTCTTGACCACCCTTGACCACTCTTGACCACCCTTTGACCACTATTGACCACCCTTTGACCATCGTTGACCACCCTTGACCACCCATGAAGTCCCCAATGTTCCTTTCTAGAATCTAGAGATGAAATAGCCTTTATTCTCCTTCTACCTGAATACTTTCATATGAAAAAGAAGAAACATTTGGAATCTTCCTAAGTCAGTGGTTTTCACACTTTTTGATTGTGATCATGGTGAAAACACCTGTCTTATAGAGCAATCCAGTCTACCCTTACCAATGAATTCATCAAAGAAACAAAGGGTCATAGAACAAATTACTCTTATCACATGTAGTAAGATCTAGTGCTCTCTGCTCTATTGAATTAAATATTCTGGGTTTAGCTCACTACTCAGACTTCATAATTCATTATTTATCTATAATATTGCATTTGTGTATGTTTATTTAAGCAAATGTTATCTGAAATGCAACATAACAAATGAAATGAAGTTTTCTACTCTACCATTTTCCCTAAATCTTCCCTTTAATGCACCATCATTCCTTCTCACACTCTTGACTGCCCAAATGTATCACTGTTGTTTCTCATTTCATTCAACTCCCCTTACTTTACCAAACCTTTTTGTTTTCACAATGTATCATCCATCAGGCTGCCTTGGTGTCTAACCCTAATCCATGTCAAACTCATAAGCCTCATCTGAGGTTCCCACAGCATTTTCAGGACGAGCCATTCTGCTTTGAAAGCCCCTCGATTCTTTGTTTCTCCTGACACAGTGGTGTGGTGATATTGTGCTCACCAATATATTGTGCACCCTAATAAACTTATCTGGGGTCAGAGAACACAACAGCCACTAGATAGACATAGAGGCCAGAAAATGGTGGCACATACACCTTTAATCCTAGATTCTGGATAGATCTCTGTGAGTTCAAAGCCACACTGGAAACAGCCAGGCATGGTGACACACGCCTTTAATCCCAAGAAGTGACGGCAGGAAGCAGAAAGGTATATAAGGCTCGAGGACCAGGAACTAGAGTCTTGTTAAGCTTTGAGGCTTTTAGCAGCAGTTCAGCTGAGATCCATTCGGGTGAGGAATCAGAGGATTCCAGTTTGAGGAAATAAGATCAGCTGAGGAATTGGCAAGGTGAGGTTAGCTGTGGCTTGTTCTGCTTCCCTGATCTTTCAGCATTCACCCCAATACCTGGCTCGGGGTTTGTTTTTATTAATAAGACTTTTTAAGATTCATGTTACATAGTGGCCTCTCATAATAGAATAAAATGTCAAATAAAAATACTTAAAACTGGGCTTGTGGCAATATATGTGAGCTAAAGGGGCAATAAGGGTGTAGTGGGTAGCCATTCCAGCTTTGGTCTGGAAATTCCAACCCCCATTGAGGTTCGGTAACAATCATGCCGACCAAGGGAGGGCCCTGAAGACCCGAGATCGGGATGCACTGCACTCGCTTCCTGCTTGCACCTAGGACGCTAGAGGTAGACGGAGGAGAGTTCTCCGGAGAACACCACCGGACTGCGCTGCGTCTTTCCCAGAACCCGCAACCTACCTATCCCTTCATTTGTAAGTTATGCCATTAAATAAATTTCCCTTTCAACTATGTGGAGTGGCCTTAATAATTTCACCAATATCGGGGTTCTTTGAGAAATAATATTGTTAAGAAACACATCTCTGAGGCTGAGATCAGTTAGCACAGAACTAACGGATAAGTACCACTCAGAGAGCATGACTATTGAGAATCTGAAAGAGAAAACACAACTGATGTACTTGAGACACAACAAGAGCTTGCTGGAATATGCTGAGCTGCCTAGAGATTGAATGAGCTAAACAAGGGCTACTTCATATGTGGTATGCATATCATCAAAGGAACTTTATTGCATTAAATTTGAAAGAAAATCCCTAGAGAACTGAAGGAAGCATTCAACAGAACAAATATGTTTGTGTCTTCTGGTTCTGAAAGCCTTCCAGATCTGAGGATGCTCAGTTCATTATAAAAGTAATGTTTTCATATGAGCTATGCCTCTGCCCTACTTTTGAAGTGATCTTGAGACTACTTATAATTCTTAAAGTAATATACACACTGTGTGAATAGTTTTGTGCAGTATTGTTCAAGGATAATGACAATTTAAGAGTCTGTGATGATGGTGTCTGTCTGTTGCAAAGAGAAGTTTTCCTGGGAGGGGTAAAGTCTACACTGACCTGTGAGTAGAAGGACAAACATTTAACACATATGTGTGTAGCAGCAATTTACAATAAAAAAGGAGGCCGTGAATTTTAAAGAGAGAAAAAAGGGGGTATACAAGAGGGTTTGGAGGGAGGGATAGGAAGGGAGAAATTATGTAATTATATTATAATCTCAAAACATAAAATAAGTAATTGGAAAATCTGTAGAGATAATTTTTTTTTCAAATATTTTCAGTCTGTGGCTGCTTGAATCTGTGAATGTGGATCTAGAGATAGGAAAGGCAAATTTTATCATTATATATATATGTATATATATATAAATATGTTAGCTACATAAATATATATGCTAATCAATACTATAACTCTGATACTCAATAAAGCAAACCCATATATGTTTTCTTCCTTTTTGCCTGTGACATTTTTAATGATTTAGTGAGGCATTAAGAGGACACTACAACTTCGAAGACAATGATTGGAAATTCTAAGTGAAGTTTTCTTCAGATTGGTTTTTTTTTTCTAGGTTAGTCATTCCTGGCCCATGTAATTTGTTTCCTGAGAAGGTGTCAAGGTCACCAAAAGGCACAATTATCTTTTCACTTGCTTGTGTCTGAATCTAGAACACAATACTGGAAGTCAGTGTTGAGAACATGGAGATAATGGTGTCCTTTAGAATGTCTGGTAACTGTAAGATTTCTGTTATTTCTAAATTCGAAGGCTGTCTTGACTCTGGTAGAATAAAACAGCTCCAAGTTCGATGATCACAAGTCACTTGGCTTCTTGAATGTTCAGCTGCATGAGTTAAAGGTGGTCTTGCGTAAGAGATTGACACAACTATTCAATGAGTTGAATGAGCACAGGAGCCCTGGGTAGCCACTCCAGCTTTGGTCTGGAAGTTCCAACCCCCATTGAGGCTTCCGTAACTATCACGCCTACAAGGCGGGGCCAAGGGAGGGCCTGAAGACCTGAGACCGGGATGCGCGCTCTCTTGTTTCCTGGACCTGGACGGACGCGAGAGGTAGACCGAGGAAAGTTCTCCAGAGAACACTGCCGGACTGCGCTGCGTCTCTTCCAGAACCCATCATCTACCTATACCTTCATTTATGAGTTACGCCTTTAAATAAATCTCCCTTTAACTACGTGGAGTGGCCTTAATATTTACACCAATATCTGGTGCCCAATGTGGGGCACAAACCCACAACCCTGAGATTAAGAGTCTCATGCTCTACCGACTGAGCTAGCACTCACAGCGGTTTTTCGCTGGTCTGGGGGCTAAGCTAGGGAACTGAGACTGGACTAGATGCTCCTTTTTTCGGGAATGGAACCGTGTAGGCGTTCCCTGGTTATATGGAACTTTGTAGGCGTTTTTAGGTACCCGCCAGCCGTGGAGGGAAGGAGGCTGAGGGTGGGAGCCACCTAAGCCTTTGGAATTTGCCCCACGTGAGCGCCAGATATTGGTGTAAATATTAAGGCCACTCCACGTAGTTAAAAGGAGATTTATTTAAAGGCGTAACTCATAAATGAAGGTATAGGTAGATGATGGGTTCTGGAAGAGACGCAGCGCAGTCCGGCAGTGTTCTCTGGAGAACTTTCCTCGGTCTACCTCTCGCGTCCGTCCAGGTCCAGGAAACAAGAGAGCGCGCATCCCGGTCTCAGGTCTTCAGGCCCTCCCTTGGCCCCGCCTTGTAGGCGTGATAGTTACGGAAGCTTCAATGGGGGTTGGAACTTCCAGACCAAAGCTGGAGTGGCTACCCACTACAGATTTGAGATAACAACAAGTAACATCAATTGGAACTTAAATTAACTATCTTTGCCGAGAGCATTGCATCTCCTGAAGCAACCATATCCACCCCTGCTGTTTGGGGCCAGTGGTGCACATATGTTCTCATATTGTGTGTATTACACAACAATTCTCTGAAAGATCCTCATAAAAACATTGATAGTGAGAATAACAAATGATAGTGAAACACTGAAAATGAACACTGCATGTATAGACATTGTGTTGCCTTTGAAAATTGTGACAGTAGTGCCAGGTATTGGCTTAGAGAAAAGAGTGGAGTGGATCTTCCAAGGAACTCTAGAGTCCCAGGCTCTTTCCGTTCATATCCACATAAGCACAAAGACGCCCTGCTCTAACTTATTCAGTCACGACTCTTGTATGTTGATAGGCCCCCTTCTGCCATCTAAAACATTCTGATTCCAAGTGAGTATTTCTAGCCCCACATCAGACATCATTTACGTCATTGGTAAAATGGTGTTCACACAATTCATATAAATTCATACAGTAGTCCAATCAAATCCTAATTTTGGTGTGCCATTTGCTGTAGGGCATATTGAACCAGAAATATGTGAATGCATTTGAAAGCAAAGTGGAACTATTTTTAGAATTCACGACCCATTTTCTCTCCATTATACATTGATTTCTTGAGACCGCCATGACAAATTATCATAGCTGGGTAGCCTAAAATTGCAGAAATGTATTATCTCACAGTGCTAGAGGAAGGGACTGGGAAATCAGTGTGTCAGCAAGGCTTGTGTCTCCTGGGGATTTAAAAAGAGTAACCACCCACACTTTCCCCTGGCTTCTGGTGACTACCAACATGCTGCCACCTACAGTCCACAGCATGTCCATTTCCCTCTCCCTCTTCAGACACCTCTAGTGTGTGTCACCCTTTCAGTGTGCCATCACTTCTTACAAGGACATCTGTCATTTGCTTTAGGACCATCCGAAGCAATGATCTCATCTTTGATTACCAGTATTATCTCACCTTGAATTTCTAAGTTAATCACACTCACGAAGAACTTATCTCTAAATAAAGTCATATCCCCAACCATAACTCTGAGAGATACTGGCTAGGATGCATTCATATTTTTGGTTGCCCACATTTTAATGCACTACAATTGAAAGGATATTGTCACTATAGGGCTTTGGCAACTCTAGATGACTAGCTTTTAATAATCTTTTCCAAAATAGTATGGATAGCAATAACAAATTATTTTCTGAAATATTAGAAAATAAGGAACATTATTTTTTTTAATAAGCTGAACTACTCATAATGCCTATTAGTTCATTCCAAATAGTTCCAAATTGGATAGATATGTTTTTGCATGAAATAATCATGCTCTGTCCAGTATTAAATCTGCTGTGTAACTCTTTGGGTCATTGTAAAATACATATATCCAGAGATCTTTAATAAACCATGATATTTAAGAGTAGATATGCATGAAAAGAAGGTGATAAGTAAGTCATAAGCCATGACTTCAGGACAGTTTTAACACTAAGACAACACAAAATGTCATAGAAGCAGCACTTGAAACTAAAAGTAAGCAAGTCATAGGAACAGGATTTAACATCACCAATGATTTCCAGCAACTGGAAAATTTTACAGAGAATGAAGAATTGTGAAACAAAAGGTTTGTGTCGAATGTGTCTTGACTTGGTATTGCTTGTACATCATTGTACTTCTAGTAACTTCTCTCATTCTACTCATTGCTCTAGGTAACTACCTTCCATTAGCTCCATCAGTGAGTGACAACCTGCTTCCTTACCAGAGCTACTTGACATAGTTGGCCGGTGTTTATCTCTGGGATGATTTCAGCAATTACTCATGGACAAGCTGGAATTGCTAGATAGCATTGACCCATGGGGACAAGGAGTTAATTGGTAACCTCTCTTTATTTACTACACACCCATTTCAGAGATTCATTTTATCAATTTCCAGGAAAGGCCTGCCTTAACTGCGCGGCCAGATTGACTTGTAGTGTCTACCCCTGACGCATAACAGCACAACTTTATATTGGTGTGATGGTGTGAAAGAAAATAGCTCTCAAAGGCAGTGGCACTCTTAGGTGTGGCTTTGTTGGAGTAGGTGTGACATTGTTGGAGGAAGTGTGTCACTGTGCAGGGCAGGATTTGAGGTCTCCTTTGTTCAAGTTATATAACCAGTCTAGAAGACAGTTCACTTCCTGTTGCCTGTGGATCAAGATATAGAACTCTCAGTTCCTTCTACAGCACCATGTCTGCCTACACACTGCCATGTCCCACCATGATGATAATGGACTAAACCTCTGAAACTGTGAGCCAGAACCAAGTAAATGTTTTCCTTTATGAGAGTTGCCATGGTCATGGTGTCTCTTTACAGAAATAACTAAAAAAATTGGTGTTTTGCTTCTCTGGTCTTACTCTTCCCAGAATCAAATCCCCAAATAAATTTCCCAAGAACAAACTTTGTCTCAAGATTTGCTTTTCAGAAAACCCAGGCTAAGTTACACTAATCTTGTTATTATTTATGAAATAAGTTACTATTTTAAAAATTTCATAGGACTATATAAAATTCAAATGCAAATTTTTTAGATTAACTTCTTTAGAAATCTAGGCAGATAGATTTAATGATATTGTATTCTTTTTCTATTTTGTTCTTAATTATTCAATAAAAATGATCATCTTATAATACAACAGAAGTAGTTCAAAGAAATGCAAGTTAAAACAATGAAAGCTATGCAACTTTTATCTAACTATAAATATCTTTTTTATCCAATTTGATATTGTTTATAGCTACATTTTACTTTTTAGAATTATATACTGAAAGGGCTGGAGAGGTAGCCTGACAGATAAAGGCGGCTGTCGGCCGGGCGGTGGTGGCGCACGCCTTTAATCCCAGCACTCGGGAGGCAGAGGCAGGCGGATCTCTGTGAGTTCGAGGCCAGCCTGGGCTACCAAGTGAGCTCCAGGAAAGGTGCAAAGCTACACGGAGGAAACCCTGTCTCGAAAAAACCAAAAAAAAAAAAAAAAAGGCGGCTGTCATTATGCCTCATAGTCTGAGTCTGATCCTTGTGGTTTACACTGTAGTAGAGAACTAACTCCCACAAATTATGCTCTGACCACATCTGCATTGTGACATGTACACAAGTGGCACACATTTATGTGTGCAGACACATATGTACACACATACACTCACACACATGTACAGTAACATATAATAAGTTAAAAATTATATATTTACTTTTGAGTGTCAGGGGAATGCAAGAAGGTACCCAGTGTAATAACAATGGCTGTCTTTTATACTGTGGAGAAATCTCTCTATTTCATGTGATGTCTAAGAATTTGAGGAGCGTGTTAGGCAAGCACAGAGTGGTAGTGATGATCATGGCCTCAAGAAAGAGTTTTGGTTGTCAGTCAGTCAAGCTGGAGTCCTACAGAGGCTTGGGAAATGCAGTTGTAAAGGACACAGGGATAAGTGGTTCACAGAAGCTCTGGTCTCTAAATTGACAGGTAAAACTCCTGATGGAATTAATAGTCTTAGAAAATATGCTGTGAGAACTTAAATAATTGTTTTCTTGTTAACTTTTAATATATTCAGAGATAAAGTCATTAACCTGGGCATTTATAGTATTGGATTAAAATTCAATGGCATGGGGCTTAAGACAGATCACTGTGGTATGTCTTTGTGAGTTATCAGAGCCAACTAAGAAGTGATAAGACCTGGCATATTTAATTCTTGGTGAGATAAAATCTCTTTAATCATTACTTCTTTTTTTGTATAATTACTTTCTTGGTAACTTTAAACAATTTGTTTCAAGCAGGATTATGATCAGCAATGATCGTCAATATAGACATGGTCTCAAGTTTAAAAACTATTAATTTTCTCTTATCTCATTGATGATAAACTGTTTTCTTCATTTTTTCATTTATGTTAACATTACTACTTTTACTATATAGTCATTTTACTGTAGAAAATGTAACTCTTCTCCATAATTATTAAGTATTATTGTTCCCCTATGAGTTTGATATATGCTACATACCTTGTTTACATTTAAAGGAAATATTTTAATAAAGCCAGTTTTCCTAAGCAAATTGAAAATTTGTACCTGAACTCTTTCTTTGGAATTCTTGTAGTTTCACAATTCCCACTGAGTATATGAATGTCCACTGAATGGAACAGAGAAGAGATCTTCTGGTTATGTTGGTCTTGTTATGCATAAGGTATGAAAAAAAGCCCATTAAGTTAGGCATGTCTTCCATTACACTTTGACTATTGTTCGTTGATGTTTTTATCTTAGAAACTGCCTTCCCTCTCTGATTTCTTCTTATCCACTCTTCACATTTGCTGTGGGATACAAATGCTCTGGTACACTGTAAAGATTTGTCACTCATATTGGCTTAATAAAACACTGAGTGACCAGTAGCCAGGCAGGAAGTATAGGCGGGGCAACCAGACTAGGAGAATTCTGGGAAGAGGAAAGGCAGAGACAGGGTCGCCAGCTAGACGCAGAGGAATTATGGCTAAACATAGACAAGAATTATGGGTTAATTTAAGTGTAAGAACTAGTTATTTATAAGCCTGAGCAATAGGCCAAACAGTTTATAATTAATATAAGCCTCTGTGTGTTTATTTGGGACTGAAAGGATGTGGAACCAGGTGGGACAGAAACTTCCATCTACATACATTTTCCTTATTTATTCTAAGACTGAAAGCAAGAAATCCAGTTGGCTTTTGCTCCAAGGTCTTTCCACCAAGATCAGAGGAAATGAAAAGCCCAAGTCTGACTCCAAACTTAAGATAGGTTCAACAAGTTAGTTTTGTTGAGACGAATTTTTATTGGCATAAATTAGGCACCCTTTAATTACTGTGTGTCTCCATTTACTTTCTCCCCAAAATCATTTTTATTTGACAGAATTCTGGAGGGGATGGTGAATGAGTCTTAAGTCTTTGACATCTAATTCACTATGATTAAAGAAGTTGAATCATTGACTTGGGAGAAGTGACTTACTACCATTAGTAAAAAAAAGAAGAAACTTGAATGTTCATTCTGTACTTAACTCTGAGCAAGGCATAGTGGAACTGACAAAATTGTCAAGCTAATTTATCTGGAAGCTGAAGTTGGTAGAGCAAAAGCCAAGAGCCATTATAGGTTGATGTTGACAAGAAGCAGAAGAAACAATTTTGTCTCCCAAGTAGGATCCTTCTTGACCTTGAAAACTCATCCAATGAGAAGAACAATCAACCCGGGAACTTTCTCTTAAGATGCAAATGAACTTTCCTTCCTCTGGAGAAAGTTTGATGGGTTTTGAAGTATTAAATATGTAAGATAAGATCACCAGAAAGGCAGAGGGAACAATATTGACTGGTTCTATTGGCAATCACTTCAGTTTTTTTTTTTAAAATGTCTTCATAAGGCATAGCGTGATAAAGCAAGACACCCGGTGTCCTCCTCTAGCCCCAGCACAACTACATGGGTTTCCACACCCCTAAGCACTTGCATACAAACATTATATGCCTACTCATACTCACAAATTACTGCATTCATCTGACATCTCCAATTGAACGCCATAGATTAATTATGGTCCATTTAAATTTTTTTCTTTTAGAAAGATAATTTAGTACAGAATCATTTTTGAAATATTCACTCTCCAACCTTTCAATAAATTTACAGATTAAAAAAGTCTCATCCTCTATTATTTTCTCTAGTGAAAGGAAGATGTGAAATTGCAACCTAATTTTCTGGGTCTTTTCGAGACATTTTATATCCCTCTCAAACAGTTTCAGTATTTATACTGAGGAAATAAATATTCCCTTATCTCATAAATAATAATCATCTTAGATCAAGTATTATAAACAATCCTATTTCCCTGGCTTACAAGAAATTAAGTGATATTTAGAAGTGGATTGTGTGGGCCCCAACTGAATTAATTCAAGGTCGGGACAAACACATTACTTTGCAGTTGGTCAACTTGCCCCCTTGGAAGAGTATCTGAGGGCAAGAGACTATTCTTTTCAATGTTACATTGGCTTTGCCAAGAGTTTTGATGAAAGAGCAAGTGTTCCTCATTATTTTTTTTACTAGGGAACATTTTCCCTGTGTTTTGGAGATTATCCCTGTTAAACAGCAGTTCTCAGCTTTAGCTTTACATTAAGATCACATGGAGAGATTTTAAATTGAATGACCAGTCTGTGTCCTGGAACAATTAATACAGAATATCTGTCTATAGAAGCAGGACACCAGTTCTTTTCAAAGTCCCTGATCCAAGTTTGAGAAACTCATCTTTTGGGAGGATCGGGCTTCTTCATTTACATTGGTTAGATGTTCTCAACACTGTCTCCAGTGCATTTTTAAAAAGATGCTCTTACAGCCTTCATCCAGTAACGGGTGGAAACAAATGCAGAGATCGACAGCCCAGCACTGGCTGGAGCTCCGGGAGCCCTGTTGAAGAAAAGGAGGAAGGATTATATGTAACACAAATCTTAAAAGGTCTTATTAATAAAAACAAACCCAGAAACAGGCATTGAGGTGAATGCTGAAAGATCAGAGAAACAGAACAAGCCACAGCCAACCTCACCTCACCAATTCCTCAGCCAATCTTGTTTCCTCAAATTGGAAGCCTCTGTGTCCTCATCCAAATGGATCTCAGCTGAACCGCTGCTAAAAGCCTAAAAGATTAACAAGGAACTCCAGTTCCTGGTTCTCACGCCTTATATACCTTTCTGTTTCCTGCTATCACTTCCTGGGATTAAAGGCGTGTGTCACCATGCCTGGCTGTTTCCAGTGTGGCTTTGAACTCACAGAGATCCGAATGGATCTCTGCCTCCGGAATGCTAGGATTAAAGATGTGTGTGCCACCATTTTCTGACCTCTATGTCTACCTCGTGGCTGTTGTGTTCTCTGACCCCAGATAAGTTTATTAGGGTGCACAATATATTGGAGGGTCAAGATCATCACAAGGGAACCTACAGAAACAATTGATCTGGGCTCATAGGAGCTCACAGACTCTGGACAGACAGTTAGGGAGCCTGCACGGGACAGGACCGACGTAGGCTCTCTACATATGTGTGACAGTTGTATAGCTTGGTCTATTTGTGTGACTCCTAGCAGTGGGATCAGGACTGTCCCTAATGCTTGAGCTGGCTTTGGGAATCTATTCCTCATAGAGAGTTGCCTCACCCAGGCTTAATACAAAGAGAGGAGCTTAGTCCTACCTCAACTTGATAGGCCAAGCTTTGTTGACACCCATAGGAGGCCTGCCCCTTTCTGAACAGAAACAGAGGAGGAGTGGATGGGTGTGTGTGGGGGGATGGGAACTGGAGGAGAGGAGGGAGGGGAAACTGCAGTTGGGATGTAAAATAAATGAAAAATTTAGCAAATTAAGAAAAAGAATTGGAAAATAAAAACAAAAACAAACGAACAAAATAAGATGATCTTACATGTTATTCTAGAAATGGCAAACATTGTACATTTAAGGTAACCTTTTGAAACAAATCTGTGCTAGTCTCTGTGGAGATAAAGAGATCAGCCCCTTTTGGTCACTAATTAGGATATCATGCATTTTGGTAAGCAAATGAATTCGTTTGTACTTTCCACATGCTCCGAGGATGAGGTTTCCTCTTACTCCCATGCAGCAGAGATTTTTTTTTTCATGTTACCAATTGGGGAACTTCAAAAGTGAGATTGCATTACGAGGCTTCACAATGGAGTTCGGCATGAGACATACCTGGGCCAAGGCAGTCTTCATGTCCTGCTCAGCATGCCTAAACTCTACTTTTTCTTCCTGACCATAGTCTTTTAACCTTCCTATATCTATTTTAGAAAGCTTTCATTTTGTCAATTCTGTCTGCTGTTAGAGAATATATATATATGTATAAATCTTTCTGCTTCTCTCTAGTTTCACAAATTAGGAAATACCTTTCTCAAGGACCAAAGAACATCTTAAACTGAATATTATTCTTCTCATCACTGCACTAAATATTGGACAAAAGCAGTATAAGGAAGGGAGGATTTTGATCACCAGGCAGCAGAAAGAGAGAGAGAGAGATTGGGCTTGGCATGGGATTTTGAAAGCTCAAAGCCCAACAACCCCACTGTCACACTTCCTCCAACAAGGCCACACCTTCCTAATCCTTCTAGTCCTATCAAAGAGTTCCACTCCCTGGTGACTAAGCATTCAAATATATGAGCTCATGGGGCCAAAATTATTCAAACCACCACATCCACTCCCTGGCCCCCATAGGCTTATAGCCATATCATAATGCAAAATGCATTTAGTCCAACTTCAAAAGTCCCCATAGTCTTTCATAGTCTCAAAACTGCTTAAAAGCCTCAAGTCTCTTCTGAGACTCAAGGCAATCTTTTAACTGTAACCCCCTGTGCAATTAAAAAAAAATCTAAGAGTAGATCACGTACTTCTAACATACAATGGCACAGAACACACATTACCATTCCAAAAGGGAGGAAATGGAGCACAGTGAGGAAATACTGGACCAAAGCAAGTCCAAACTCTGCATCTCCATGTCTGATGTCAAAGGGCTCTTCAGATCTCCAACTCCTTTCAGTTTTGTTTACTTCAGTCCACTTCTGTCTCTTGGGCTGCTTCCACGCCGTGTCTGCAGCTTTCCTTGGCAGGTGTCACATGACTCTGACAGCTCTAACATCGTGGGCTCTCCAGAGCAATCCAGGTTTCACCTTCACAGCTTCATGAAATGGTCTCTCTGGGCCTTCATGCAGGGACTTCCCTGACACAGGCCTGGCCTCAGTGGCTTTCCTTATCTGAGGAGGGAGAGTCCTCCACTCCTTTCTTGTATTCTTGACTCTAAAGCCAGAGACATGTGGTCAAAGCTGCCAAGTTCTGCTGCTTGCTGGGCTGAAACTTGGCTCCCTCATTCAAATACATTTGCATCAGCTTTCTGTTTTTGATGGTTTCCTTCACTGCTTAAACTTTTCTGTAATTCCTTTTCCTGAATTGGAAGCTTAGCTGGGCGGGGTCTTGCTCTGAGGTCCTCACTCCCTTGGCTCCTTTTAGCATCAGGCTTTTCTTTAAACTTTTTATGTCCTGGACTGGCTCCAACATTACATTTCCTGGTCCCCCTTTTCTCTTCAAACTGTACTTTTTGCATTTTTCCTTGTTCAGCTTGCTCCTTTTAATTATTGATCTGTCAAAGAGTGACCATTAATAATTACACCACACAGTTAATACTAGGCTGTCTCGAAATCCTCTCTGCCAATGTCATTAATCCCAAACCCTTTAATTTAGCCTCAGGCAGATTTTTAGACAGGAGCTTTAAAAGGCAGCTACATTCTTGGCCAAAATATCATGAGAATGGCCTCTAGACCACTTACTAAAATTCTCCCTTTCTGAAACTTCTTGAGCTGGGCCTCCACAGTTCAAATCACCCTCATCACTATGTTCCTACTAGGACGGCCCAGTAAACCCCACTTAAAATGTCCAACCACTTTTCTAGTCCAAAGTTCCAAAGGCTTCCATATTCCTCTAGCAGGCAGCATGATCAGGTCTGTCACAGTAACACTCCACTTTTGGTGACAACTTCTATCTTAGTCACTGTTCTATTGGTGTGAAGAGACACCATGACCAAGACAACTCTTATAAAAGAAAGCATTTAATTGGTGGCTTCCTTACAACCCATTATCATTGTGGTGTGGGGCATGGCAGCATGTAAGCAGACATGGTACTAGCGAGGTAGTTGAGAGTTCTACATCCTGATCCATAGACAGCAGAAAGAGAAAAAGAGACTGGGCTTGGTGTGGAATTTTGAAGCCTCAAAGCCCACCCTCCAGTTACATACAGTCCTCCAACAAGGCCAAATATCCTAATCCTTCTAATCCTATCAAAGAGTTCTAGCTCCTGGCCTGGTGACTCAGCATTCAATTATATGAGGCTATGTGAGTCATTTGTATTCAAACCACCACACGTATGTACACGTCTATACATATGTATTCTCTATCTCTATATCTATATATTCCTAGGTATATTAGCATAACCTGCTCAGTCTATATAATGTTACTTATATATATGTTTTCAGGGCTGATCATTTGGTCATCCTTAAATTACATCCTAAACATTTGTCTTCACACCCACAGGTAATCCTACCCCTCATCAAGGAAACGTCTCCTTGAAACAGATGGAGACCATTACAGAAAATTATAACCAATTAAAACAGAGTTGTGGAGCCCAGTCCCAACAGGTCCATCTATATTACAACTCTCATTTTCTTAGGAAGAGTAGGAACCTGACTTCTTTGGTCCTCAATTAATAAATGCATCTGACTATTCTCTGACAACCATGTGTACACTCAGGAATGGCTCCATGTGCCTCATGTCCTTCACCTCCCATCGATACACCTCCCATACCCATCCTTTAACATCCTACTTTTCTTTTCCTCATGCCAACATTTACAACCTTTCTGCTTCTTTAGATAAACTTTAGTTCAGTCTCTCTTATTGAAAACCTTGAATAAAATCACCTCGGACTATTTAGCTTTGCTATCAAATTTTACTTTAACAACCTCTATTTCAGGTCTGCCCCATAAATTACTTGTACAGTAGAGAGACCCAAGGGCAAAGTGTTTTTACTCTCCAAATCCTCAAACGTCTCTAAGTAAAATGTGTGTGTGTGTGTGTGTGTGTGTGTGTGTGTGTGTGTGTGTTACTCATGGCCTTTTAGCATTATTCTGAGAATAATGAATTACATTACTTAATGTTCTTAGTGATTTGGTTTAGTTAAAGATTCCTTGGCAACCCAGGCATGTTGGGTGTTATTGAAAGAAGAAATAAGAAAGTGTTGGCAAATAATCAGTGTACAGTGTTACTTGTTATTGATGTTGTTGGCACTAATATTGCTTGTACTACTCTTACTATTGGTAGACAGTACTCCCCCCTCCAGCTTGAAAACAATATTATCTATGACAGGGCTTCCTTGCCTTTGTTAAATTAGTTCTATTTAACTGTATGCACAAGAGTCATCACAGACTCAATCTCAGATGGCGTCACAGTCATCACAGCCTCTAATCCATGGGGGCAAGCAGCTAACAGTGGCTGAAAACCCAGCTGTTTGTTTAATGTTGGTGATATTTGCAACTATCCATGAGGCACACCTGTGTCCAGGTCCAAATTACTATAATATTGCTTTTGTTGGTTGCTATTCATGCATGCTTGGAGGAGTTATTTTAAAACTCTTATTCTCAGAGTCTTTGTCTGTGAGATAATAGGGTGAGGTAAACTACATGTGTTAATCACACATCTAGTAACAAAGCGCTCTGTTTAGGAGACATTTGTGTTTTCTATAAAGGCCACATGTGGAGCCATACGAGGCAAGCTATTGGTGGAGTGTTTAGTGCAAATCATTGAGAAATCTCCTGAGGAGTAGCCACAGGTTAACAAAGGTCTTTGGATCTTACTCTCACTGGATTTATCTTATAAAATCTCATTGTTGTCACAAGACTGGGAACCAGTCATGTTCTCCATCTCAGGAAATGAGAGAGAGGCTGTGCGTTTATGTTTTTCCACTCCTTTCCACCTCCTGGTCTCATTATTTCCTAGGATATTTATCAGAGTCACTCGAGTATTTCATGTTTACCGAAGTATTTTATAGTAGCTCTTTTACTTTGTCAAATAAGGAAATAAAATTACCATCATGTTCACAAAAAACAAACAAAAATGTCATTTATTCTAGTTCAACCACTGGAAAGTGGTTGAAGCCTGATGACTTCAGTTTCAGCTGTCTGTATTTGCCGTGGAGTGCTCTCAGAATTAATATTTGATTTTTGAGATGGATTTTTTTCAAAGTCTAGCTCTGGATATGGAATATCATGCTGACACTGAGAGTGGATCCTTTGGCCCCCCAGAAAACCTTAACACTGGTACCTGCAGCCTGCAGCAAAACAAAAAACAAGCAGTCAACCCTGAGATGGTACACACAAAAGTAATGTTACATGGACTGAACAAGTGATATCACACACACACACACACACACACACACACACACACACACACACACAC
>CABHPR010126272.1:0-12058 GCA_902168415.1 Peromyscus melanophrys | reverse complement strand
CACACACACACACACACACACACACACACACACACACACACACACACCAATGTTGAAAAAGGAGGTCATGAATTTGAGAAAGAGCGCAATGAGGTACATGGAGAAGTTGTAGGAAGGGAAGTGAAGCATGGAATGATACAATTATAGTTTCAAAAGATAAAAAGATATTATAAAACAGACAGACAGGAAGTCAGACTGCAACTTGTGTAGTTTTCCTAGCTTCTGTTCTGCTAGGTCAATAACTCCGCTGTGGGGGAAAGTAGAGTGACTCTCTACCCAGTTTGGTCACAAGTGTGAATAATTTTGATTTCTGAATTTCAGGTAAGGCTTCCAGCAAAGAAAGAGGTGAGCAGTGTCAGGTGCAGAGGGAGGTAATCAGTGCGGCCACGTTCAAACAGATGAAGGGCCTTGGTGACCTGAGTCCACCTTCAACTGGCAGGAACCTGGGGGTTTTATAAGAATGTGAAACAGGGAGTGGCGGGTGGATTTCGCTGACCACGGTGATCCTGGTCAGGCAGTGTTCCAAGGGATCATTCCCTCAGTTCTGTTCTGTGTGGAAATATGTAGAAGTTGAGCTGGTTTTACTTGAGAGGAGTAAGCAGGCAGCCATGAGGTGATCACTGTGCTCTCGGTTGCTGCTCGGGGGCCCCTGATACTTGGCTTTCTTTAAGGAGTGATCTTTCTTGCTTGGTTTCCTTTGGTTGGTCAGGGGTAGGGGTGGGTTCAGTCCTTTGCCCTCAAGTGTTTGCTAAAGAATCCTTGCCGACTGGCAGTGGTCCATGCCTTTAATCCCAGCACTCAGGAGGCAGAGGCAGGCGGATCCCTGTGAGTTTGAGGCCAGCCTGGTCTACAGAGCGAGATCAGGACAGGCACCACAACAACACAGAGAAACCCTGTCTCAAAACAAACAAACAAACAAACAAACAAACAAACAAAAAAGTATCATGAATTTTTCTGGAATTCAAGTTAACTATAGGAGGAGGTGACTTGAGGAATAGGGTAAGAGAGAAAAGGATTAGAATGAATGAGGCCATGGCTGGTGTCATTCTTTAGGTCAACCTTTTATTTTGTATGCCTTGTGCCATTTTTCTCTCAGTATGGCTAAGGGTCTGGATCCATACCTGGGTTGCTATGGCTGGACTTCTGGCAGCATTTTTCATTCAGTAGTTATTTTTAGAGATTTTATTATGTGTCTGAAAGTGAGTAAAATATAGTTCTTAAAATCTTCACAGTATTTTAGACTAATGAGAAGGTAGAGAAAAATAAGTAAGGAAGAATTTTACTGCAACTTTAACACAGCTAGGGGCCTTTCCTACAGATCAACGGACCAGCATGGGACAGGTAATTAAGCCCATTAAACATGAGTAAAGACCTCTTTTTTAATTTACCTCTCTGGTCCACTTAATTACACACACACACACACACACACACACACACACACGCACGCACACACACACACGGGGAGAGAGAGAGAGTCAATGATGTAATAATTTTTCCTGTATATGTCTGTCTCCCCAACTTCATGTGTGCATGTGTATGTGTATACATATATGAGTATGTGTGTGTACATGTATATGTACATGTGTATGTGTGTGTGTGTACATGTGTATGTGTGTATGTACATGTGTGTGCATGTGTGTGTATGTGTGTGTCTGTGCATGTGCAGGTGTGTGGTCAGAGGATAACTTACAGGAATCGCTTCCCTCTTCACCATCTGGTTCCTAGACATCAAACTCAGGGCCTCAGATCTGCCAGTCATACCTTTACCCACTGAGCCATCTCACTGGCACCCAACTTTTCCAGTTTTATATTTTCCTTGGTCAAAATAGAAAGGAATATAATTTGACATTTAAATCTTAAGAAAATGTAAAGCTCAGTCACACGTTAGGTGTCTGACTTTGAGCAAAGCCTTTCATGTCTCAACTTCCTTTTGCAGATCCTTAGATTGTAGACGGTAATCACATGCTCTTGGATGCAGTTTTGTGAGGATTAAGTAAAACAATCACTTAAATGCAGTGCTTAGCACAATTTTGGCAGGCGAATAAAAACAGAATGGCTTTTTATCACTTTTCATGTTCACTGTGGCCCTGGATCCTTTTTTGTAAGAATCTTAGTAGGTTCTCTTGCCAATATTAGAGTGGTGGGTACAAACACTTCTAGGGAGAAATATTTCCTTTACAATCTTAATATGTATGAATTACACTCTTGAGGGAGTTTGCTAGGTCCCTAGACATTGTCTAGCCATGTGTATGATGGGCACATTTGTATTTCCGAAGCTAGTTCTGCTCTGATTTAGTAACAAACCATTTGATAACAAACCATTACAAGTAACCACTTCCATTAGGTATCTGTTTTATTACTTATTTCTCACACATGAAAGTTTGCTCATGAGTCTGTGTATGTGAACATTGCCACAGGTGCTCTCCTGTTCTCCAAGATGCTTTAGCTTGAAGGAGACCCCTCCCAGATGAACAGGCATCTGAGAATCATTGTACAGTGTCAGAGAGGAGGACCATGCGCCCTTCTAACTGGGTGTGACATCATCCCTGTGTTCATCAGCTGTGTGAGCTCAGCTTCTTGGCCATGCCCACTGTTCAGGAGGACAGTTAAGGCTATTCTCCTTTGTGCCCAGAAGTAGAGGTGAGCTATGTGGATAAAGGGCAGAGATGCCCAGGACAGTGACAAATGTCACTGTTGTCACATGGTCACATCTCTATCACTTCTCTTTTTCCTTACATGTAGTTCACTCTGCCTAACTTTATTCTTCCAAACGTCACAGTTCCTTCTGGAATAAGATGCTGCTAGATGAATACACAGTCAGAGAAGGAGGCCTAGTCTTGTTCTTAACCACACCAGCAAAAAACAGTACCTGGCAGTGGTAAATACAAACTAAATTATCATAGTAATCAGCAAACTTGTTACCATGAAAGGAATGTTTTTAAAAAGGGATACCATTGGCATATACCAAAAATATTTTCTTCTGTGTGTCCTCACAGATAAATCAGAGGGAAGAGCCAGCCTATGGTCACACAGCCCAGTAATCAACCAGGAAGGCACAGACAAGCAATCTAACCGTGTAGCGCTGACATTGTTATAAACTAACGATATAAGTTAGAGGGGAGGAAAAATGATTGCTAGAGGAAACCATAAAATTATCTGTTTCTTTTTGTTCCCTGGTGGGCGGTGGCATGAAATAAGTCATGTGTGTTTTTTTAGTTGAGGAATACTGCTAATGTCACAGGAAAGGATAAAGGTGTTCTGTGTGACCACAGAGAAGAGCTTTTATTTTGAAGCAAAGACTTTAGCTGACAGAATTATCACCGGCCTGTCTGTGGCTCCTGAACTTGAGGGATGATTATGGGGGTTGAAGCATCAATAAGCACTAAGCTCTGAGCACTTAGGAGAACATGAATACCTTAAACAAAGACATCATCAAGATTGGTAGCAATGGCAGAAGAAGGTAATTTGAAAAACTAACAAATTGTCCCTTCTTTGAGAGATGCGGTCAGGTACTATCATTTAGGGTGGTAATAGTGACTCAAATGGACAATATTCTATTTAATTTTAGTGACTTGAAAAAAATCTGCCTTCTAGGAAAACAAATACTTCTCCAGGGAATGCATGAAACCAGTTATTAAAATAATCTGTTTGTAGGATATACCTACAGATCATTAAAAACTGAATTAGAATTTTCAAAATTTGTGTACCCTGCTAAATTAATATATTCAAATATTATTGACCTATGAATTCAGTAATGTTCTAACCATTCCATGCAAAAGATGCTGAATGCTATTAAAAAAACACACAGGTGATAATGTTTTTACCCTCCAATGTTTTTCATTATGGTGTAGTTGAAAGCCATAACTCTCACCTTTTAATTTTGCAGTTCTGAACATCTCCGCAAACGCGTAACTCCTGTATCCACCATAAACAAGAATGGCCAAGATTGTATGAGTTAGAAAAATCTCCCATGGTCTCTAGTAAATCACACTACAAACATTAGAACTAAACAGGTACAGGACATCCCTGTGGCTCTGGAAGCCTTCAAGTAGGACAATGGAAGAATTCAGATGTCTGTGGAGGAGGGCACAGAAAGATTCATCCAGTAAAGACCTGTTCCCATGCCTATGTTTACCACTGACCCTCAAACATGATTATTATTATTATTCCCTTCTTAATTATTTACTTTGTGTTTCTGGAAATGGAACCCAGTCCTTTGCATGTGCTAGGCAAGCACCTTACTGATGAGCTGTACCAGCTCTGGTGCTGTCTCAGTGAGTGGGTGTGTGGGAAAGGTTTATAGGTTTTTTCCCTTTGTAGGAACACTGTCACGTGGGATATACTAAAAATAAGTTAATTAAAATTTTGAACTAAATTAGATTTTTCTCATAATAATTTTTAATTAGTAGAACACAGTTTTAAAGATATAAGGGGCAATTATAATAGACAAGTTGTTTTATATTCTTAGTTTTTCAGTTTGGAAAATAATGCTTTAATTTTTATGTTTCATTAGTGGTATAATATAGTACTTCATTTAATAAAATAACACCATTATTCAAGAAGAAAAACTAAAAGCTGACTAAGCAGATTGTTAGCATTCAGGATAATGAGCACACACATGCCACAAACAGAGCCTGTATATAATCATAATGGAATCTAACCATAAAATACCAGCATTTATTATCTCATAAGCTATACGTATCTTTTGATGAAAATTTTAGTCCAATTAAGTTAATCGCATACAACAAAGAAATCGCATATATCGCCTTCCGGAGCTTTCGGCTGGTGTGAAGGCGGAATGCACATCAGGTGAAGCATTCCGTAGTGAAAATGATTTTATTGCTGCCTGCTTTTGTTCTCTTCCCCTCCCCCACAGCACGAGAGGCATAAATACAGGAAATAATAGCTTGCTTAAGAAGCAAGGGGTGGATACTAACGAGAGGGATTTTTTTAAAAGCTTTTTTTTTTTTAAACAATTGCCCATTACAACAAAAATGTTATAATTGTAAATAGGTTTCTGGTCATTTACATCATCCCACGAACTGCATAAACTTTACTAAGTTAGTGAAAAATACAAGTACTTTTAGAAAAAAAGAAATCCACAGAGGGCTAAAACACAGGTGTGTTCATAGTTGTGCAATTCGTCCAGAAGGACCGAAACAATGAAGGAGCTCATGTCTGAACATTTCTTTTACCCAGAGCAAACACCCCAGGTGCAGGCATACTCTTCATCTTCTCCCAGCTGTTTTCATTCAGAGATGTACTATACTGATGGCGGATACTATCCACACAGGAGCTCTTTCATGTAACCTGTGTTACCACCGACAGGCTCTTTTTATTCTGGTATTTTATTATGGTAAGCACTCACAAAGCCAGACTCTTGTCTGAATGAGGGAAAGTCTGTGCTGTGGTGAACTTGACTGATATTTATGTCACCTGCTTTGTATTCAGTGACTCTGAAGTCTGCCTCTCCACTTTGATTTGGTTTCCCTTCAGCTGTAAAGTTCTGCACTGAGTATTCAATGCTGTGACCTCAGATCTATTCCCACCCTGGTGGCTCTATGATTCTTAAGATTGTACAAAGATGAAATGCCCAAATTTAAACTGTCTGATCATTGCAACTCTCCCAGAGATACGTTATGGGTTTGCTCAGTGGTACAGCCTTGGATTTCTACTTAAATTATCTCAAAAATGCATTTGTTATTTGTAGGTCAATGGCAAGGACAAGTGATAAATCCAGGTCTGAAAACTCAGGAGCTGTGTACTTCCAAGAAGATGCCAGCTTACATAAACTCAGGCACTGGGAGTACTCAGGCTCCATCACACCTATTTATGCAAGGACTTAAAAGGTGGGAGCCATGATGGAATGGCACATAGTAAGGACCACTGTAATTGGCTTGGAAGATGTTTTCTCCAATACTCAGGTTGAAACTTAGTGGCCATCAATGCAGATGTGTCTGTACTTTAAGGAGTCTGTGCTCTGATGAGCCCACTGTGAGGTAACATATCTTACGTCACACATGTAGCTATTATCCTGGGAAACCCATCTTAAAGCAAAAGCAAGCTGAATCACTGTAACTCACACGCTCCTTGACTTGTGATGGACCGATGTCCACAAAATGCATTAGGAAGAAGAAAACTCACACGTCGGACTGTTGTCAGTGAGGGGATTTCAGCATTAAGGGATGTGCCCCTTGGGAGTTGATTAAGTCAGGAGACTCTGCCCTATGACATCACTGGGACATTTACAAAGGTCTCAAGGCTGAGTAGAGCATCTTACCATTTTGCCTTCTACCATGTGAGAAGCTATGTGGCTCTGGCCTGAGGGTTGCAGTGACATGGTACCATTTGGGAGCAGGGAGCAGGCCTCATTGCACATCAGTCATATATATATATATATAATTATATATATATATAATTTATTCTTTTCTCATACAATAAATCCTGACTGCAGCATCTGTTCCCTCCACTCCTCCCATTCCCCCCGCCTTTCTTCCCCAGATCCACTACTCCCCTGTCTCCCCCCATTAAAGAGTAGGTTTCCCAAAGTTATAAAAAACTTTGAAGCCTCTAAAACATGGAAATATTTTCTGTTTATTAATTATTTAGTTGCAGTTATTCTGTTGTGGGAGCAAAAAGCATAATAACAGGTCAGGGGGTCAGGGACCTTGCACAAGAGGTTCCCCAAGACCTCGTGCCTGTAAGAATCACTCTCTCAGGAGTCAGAAGTAGCAGATTAAGTACCACATGGTGCGTTTCATTCTCAGGGGAGGTCAGGTGGAAGACTTTAGTAGGACTGTTCTGTACCAACATAGAAAGTTTGAAGTTGTTTTGCTTCCTTCTTTAATGGCCAGTGAAGAGTTGTTCATAGACTGCTTTCTTGGGGCTACACCTATGACCTGGTTACCTATGACCCAGATGAAATGACAAGGATTACAAACCAGTGGAGCACTCACATACTCAATTCAGTTTTACCCAGAAAACACTCTGTCTTTATCTATTCCAAATTCCTAAAAATGGAACATTCAATAAAAAACACCCGAAAAATGGTCAAGTTGTATAGGTTAATGTTTAATTGCAATCCCTTTTCAGCAACGTATAAATCCTCTTGCTAGATTAATTTTAAAATTATATATCATGTTAATTAGAAATATCCAATTTTTAAGTGTGTAGATCAAGTCCTTAAATTACACAACCCTGAAGACACGATTCACCTGTTGCACGTAATCAGCAACTGTATAGTAAAATACAGATCCACTAAGAGAAGGGAGGACTGGCTTTGTCATAGTTCCAGAAGTTTTCTTCTATTGTCACTCAGCACCGTAGCTTGGTGGCCTGTGGTGAGGCAGAGCACCCCAAGGAAAGAAGATGAGCTGAGGAAAATTTGTTCAGGTCATGGCAGCCAGGAAAGAGAGAGAAAACCAGAGACAAAATATATCCTTTAAAAGATGCCTCCAGGGGCCTTTCTCCAACTCTGTTGGGAGTAATTTTCATTCCGTCTCTAAATCACAATGCTATCCCAAACTGTCAACAATACACTTGTATTGTTAAATGTGCATTTTCCCTAAGTGAAGTAAATGTAAGGAAAATAAAAACAGGTGGCTGTTTAGGAAGAGCGTCTGTCTGTAACTGAAGAGAATGTGATGCTGAGCTCACTCTCAGCATATCCACATCACGGAAGGGGACAATCTCCTGACCCCAGGATGTCATTCTTTTTCTCATGCTAAAGAAAAGAATGTATGCACAATAAGGCCAAATAAAGCTAAAAGAATAAGTCCCCTTTAAAGTCTAATAAAATAATGTCATTATTCAATACAGCCAGGCTGTAATTGGTGAGGGTAAGAGGGAATTAAAAAAAAAAACAATTAGTTAATAGATTAAGTAGTTATCTCAAGTAACTGAGAAAAATACACTAGTCTTCTCCTTCCCTTCTTGGAGTTACAATAAATTAAATAATATTTGATTCCACTGAGTTAAATTTACAAGTTAACGTTGGTGCCTGAGGTCCTGACAGTGATTACAAGAACCCGGAGGATTCGATGAATGTGAACACTGAGATGGCCATTAGTCTATTCCTTTGTACACACAACATGGAAGGCTCATGGTGTGACTGCATCTAGCTAGAAGTCTGTGGTCCCTCTACTGCTCTGTATATATATTCCTTTTTTGAATATGAGGGTTTAAAACCATGGCCCATGGAGGAGGCTAATTGAGTAAGGTACTTGCTGTGCAAGCGTGAGGATGTGTGTTTCCGTCTCTTAAACCCACTTAAAGAGCCAGGGGCAGGGATTCATCACTGTAATCCCCACACTGTGAGGTGGACAGTGCATTCACAGGTGCTTGCTAACCAGCCAGTCTAGCTAAATTGTCAAGCCCAAGGTTCAATGAGAGACTGTCTCAAAAAATAAGGTAGAGAGCAATAGAGAAAGATATCTGACATTGACCTCTGGCCTCTACACTGACACAGACACATTTATACATCATACAGAGATTCACATGAGCGTGTAGGGCACACACACACAAGCACATCATTAAAAGAATGTGGAGATGAGAGGAAGTAGACATTTTCATGAATTTCAGAGAACTACAAGTTATAGGAAACAGGAGCTGACTGTGACTCTGCCCCGCACCTTTGCACCTTGATGCTAGACATATACCCAGATTTTCACCATGTACCTGGAGTGTTATTCTTGTACTATGACACTAGCTGTGTACTCAGAATATTCAACTTTGAACCATGAGGCTAGACGGGCACCTGCAGTGTTCGCCTCTGCTCCCTGACACTAGCAGCACACCCAGAGGGTTCACTTCTGTATTCCCTGTTGTGGACTGGATGACTATTCACTTAAAGTCCTAGTGAGTGTTTGGAGACCAAATACCACCTAGAGGAATTAGGGGCAAGAAGGAATAACTAGGTTTCTTTAGAAAAAACATTGCAACAAGATAGAAAGCTTTGTGAAATGGCCGAGGCCAAGGAAAGTGAATAGGTTAAGGTTACCCATTGAAAGGTAAAATAGCTTTTTGCTTCTTACAGAGGCGATGAAATGGCAAAACTGCAATTAATTGGCACTGCAGAAGCAGTTCAGTGCCATTAGGTTGGCAGTTGTTAGTGCAAATAAAGTATTGGCAGCAATCCATTTAGTGATCACCGTGGTCCATGATATTCACGTATGTGAGCTTCCCCTGTTCATCATGAAAGAACAGAACACTCCACTCTTTTACTCTATCAAATTTGATGATAAACGATTATTTTTATCTCAATATTAAATAAACAAAGACGAGCTGGAGAGATGGCTTAGCCAGTAAAGTGCTTGTCACAAAAGGATGAATCCTCAACATTCACGTTAAAAAATAACAACAAAACAAAACCCTCAGCACAAGAGCCCTCTAATCCAGTGCCAGGGAGATGGAGACAGGGGGATCCTCGGAGCTTCACCCTGTCTAAAAAACAATATGGAGAACAATAGAGGAAGACTTGCAGCATCAACCAGGGCTTCCATCTGTGCACACAGACACAAACGTGCACACACGCACACACATACAATACAAGAACACAGGGAAGAGGTTGAGGGTCAGGAAATTGATGTATTGTGTTGATCAATGCTCAGCTTCTGCTGGTATGAATAAGTGCCTCACAGGGAAACGACTGTACCACAGTTCATCAAAAATAATTGTCAGCTTACACATGCAGTGAGCAGTGGGCAGATACAAAGCAGAGAAAGGCGAAAGCCAGAAGCAAGCCCCCTCAAATATTAGTTCACATTCTTGTTCCGACACCGTGTATAGGATTTAGAGTTTCTTCATCAGGGAAAAGTACCCTTTGAAACTATAAATACATATGTCAAAGAACATTTTCAAATGATCTGAAACTAGGATTGTTATTATAAATTATGTAAGAATCAAACAGGAAGTGGAGGGACAGTAGAGGAGTGAAAATTCCCTTTCCTCCAGCCTACTTTTCTTGGTAAAATCACTTCATCTGCAGATTAAAGCTCCCACCCATGCAAACTTCACTGCCCACATACAGCACTCCCTCCTTCATCCTGAATCACGCAGGAGCACCACTGGGGTCCAGATTTAACAAGATAAACAGCTTTACAAAAAGATAGAAGCTGGGATTATGACAGCTCAGCTTCCCTCATTAAATATTATACCTAGCACACGCTATCTGTGTCAAACAAGGAGAATGATAATAAATCATCAGTTTCAGTAGGTTTGCATGATTTCATCCTCTTTTATCTTCCATAATTCATAAAGAGATTTGACGGAAACTTGGAGATTATCGTCTTAAAATCATAACATTGTGTGCTTTAATTACAAATAACTGGGCCATCTTACTTAAGTTTTCATTACTTTGATATTTTCGGGACTTGTAGATTCTTTTAAGGCTATCTTAGTTTGCTAGAAAAAGCACAGTTTGAAGCCACTGTAGAAGTATAAAAGTTGTTACCTTTGAGATTCTCTGTGTTGTTTAATAAAAAAAAAAAATCACTGGTGCTGAACACGTTCAGCCGTCCATCTGAGTCTTTCTTCAACACTTGACAAAATCCTCCGCGCTGCAGCTCAGATGCACAGAATTCTCTGATCTTTGTACTGAACGTTATACTGGGGGAAAAGGAGGAGACTTATTGTACTCACCCAGGCAGTGAATAAATGGTTAAAAACTTTTATTTTAATGCAGGCTTGTCACTTGACATCTCCTGCTTACCTAGGCCTTGCAGTCTTTACGGCACCATGATTATCTTAGCGCCCCTTAGATCTCAGTGGACACGAAATTCCTAAGGCATCGCTGTGGACTGCACAGAGGTTCTACAAATAGAAGCAGGACTACAGCTTCCAGCTTCTGTTTCCCAAGATCCAAGGCCAAACGCATTCTCTCCAGTGCCTCAGGTATTTTGAGATCAGCAGACAAGCACGTTAGTCCTTTTCATTTCTGACATGCCAGCTGACCTTCAGGCTTATTGGCTGAGCTTGAGCCTTTAGCACAGTGCAAAGGATAATGAGCAGATTGTGCCGCAAGACCTCTTGCTTTGACAACCACATTAGTGCATATCTGGCTGAACTGGATGAAGTTTTGCAAGATGATAGTAAACTCAGCATTTCGCCTACAAAGGCACAGGAACAGACATCGGTAAGAACTATGATGAAGGTCTTTCAAATGTTCCTGCATCTTGAAACAAGCCACACTGGCTGGTACACACTGATCAGGCTACAGCATGGGAATGGGCAGCCAACTGCACTACATTTTACAGCATAAACTCATGCCTCTGCCTAAAACAACAACAAAGTGCTGCATGTCTACCAATGAAGACCATATAAGGTCGCCCCATTGATTGCTACGTTTTAGGTTTGACTTGAAATGCAGTCACACACGTGGAAAGTCATGATTTGAAAGTCATAGGGCATACAAAAAGCCTGCAAAATCTGAGGTTACTGAAATTTTCACTGAATATTTTATTGTGAAGTCCTTTGGTTTGTTTGATTTGTTTTGTTCTCCAATTGAGGAAAAACTCTGATATATCAAGATTAGTAAAAATTTGACAAAACAATAGATGAGAATAAATAGCAGTATACAGCCAGGTGGTGGTGGCGCATGTCTTTAATCCCAGCACTTCGGAGGTAGAAGCAGTAAAATCTCTGTGAGTTCGAGGCCAGCCTGGTCCACAGAGTGAGTTCCAGGACAACCAGGACTACACAGAGAAACCCTGTCTTGAAAAACAAAACCAAAAAAACCAAAAAATAGTAGTATACATGAATTTGAAATTGAATTAAAAGATTTATTTATTTTTATTTTGTGTGTATGAGCATTTGCCTGCATGAATGTATATACACTACATGTGTGCCTGGTGCCCATGGAGGCCAGAAGGGCAAAGGGAACTGGAGTTAAAGGTGTTTATGAGCCAGCTGAGATGGGTTGGAACAGAACCCCGGTCTTCTGGAAAAGAGTCATCTCTCCAGCCCAGAAGTTGAGTTTTATTTGTAAATATAAAGAGAAAAAAAAAACCCCTAAACCCTCAAACGTGTACACACACACACACACACACACACACACACACAC
>CABHPR010126271.1:12375-40955 GCA_902168415.1 Peromyscus melanophrys | reverse complement strand
TGTTGGAAGAGATTATAGAAGATTTAAGTCAATCAAGAGACAACCATGTTCATGGATTAAAAGGCCTGCTATTGTTCAGATGACAACACAGATCAAACTGACCTATTTGTCTGGCGTGACAGGGGTCTTGCACACATGAACTCACAGTGGCTATGACTCAAGACCAAAGATTAAATCAGTCAAAATCCCATCGCAGAAGGGAGAAGGGCTCATGAAGTCCCGTCCCTAGCTATGGAACTATTGGTAACTGATGACTGCTCACAGAACAAAAGTCAATTTTCTTCAAGAATGCGTTCCTGGGGAGCTACATGGTCCAGTGGATGGTCCTACACCCATACCCATACAGCAAAGCACATGAAATTGAAGGTGGGGAGGAGAGAATAAAGGAGGGATCAGAGGAGAGGGATTAGGGATGGATTTGACCAAAAGACATTATATGCATATATAAATTCCAAATGAAAAGATTTTTTTTAAGCAAAACAAAAGAACAAGAAAAAATTCAGCATGATCTGAATGTCTCAACTGAGTTCTTTGCAGAAATTCACGAATTCTAAAACTGGTCAGAAATTCAAAGGACCCAAACTAATAAGAATGTCTTTCAAGCAGACAATGCTGGCGGCTCAAACTTTCCAATTTTAAGCCCACCCCAGTGTTATAGTAATCGAAGTTAGGAAATGGAATAGGATTAAACACAGATGAATGGAATAGAACAGAGGAGAGAATAAACCTCCACATTGATGGCCAGCTGATTGTCCACAGGCATGCCAAGACAATTCAGGAGAGAAAGAATAGTCTTTTCAACAAATAGTAAAGGGACAGCTGGACACTCACATGTAAAAGGAAAAAAAAAATGAACCTATCACACACCATTTCCAAACAAAATGTACCAGAGCCCACCAAATGACTCAGCAGATAGCCAAGCCTGATGACCTGAGTTCTAATCTCCAGACCCATAGGATGGAAAGAGAGAAGCAACTCCTATCACACACAAACACACACACACACACACACACACACACACACACACACACACACACACACACACACACACACACACACGCCTGAATGCCTGCATGTACACACACGCTAAAATAAATGTAATCTTGAAAGGTTTATCAAAGACCTAAATGTATAGCCTGGTCTACAAAGTGAGTTCCAGGACAGGCTCCAAAGCTGCACAGAGGGACCCTGTCTTGAAAAAAACCAAAAAAAAAAAAAAAAAGACCTAAATGTAAAAACCAAACCTAAATTCCTATTTAATATTGCTGAGATTGTTCAATGGCACAAACGCTTAGGGAGGGTCTGACAGTTCTTCAAGTAACATAGTTAAATGTATGGCCAAGAAAATCAAACAGGCAGCCGGGCGTTGGTGGCGCACGCCTTTAATCCCAGCACTCGGAAGGCAGAGCCAGGCAGATCTCTGTGAGTTCGAGGCCAGCCTGGGCTACCAAGTGAGCTCCAGGAAAGGCGCAAAGCTACACAGAGAAACCCTGTCTCAAAAAACCAAAAAAAAAAAAAAATCAAACAGGTATCCTCACAAAAAAACAAACCTTGTACAAGAATACTCATAGCAGCATTATTTATCATGCCCAAACTGTTCACAAACTAATAAACAGATGAAATCTGCACAATGTGTATTTATTCATAGAAAGAATACTATGCTAATACACACTACACCATGGACAGACCTTGGAAATGCTTTACTAAGTGAAAGCAACTTGCCAGATCGTCTGTTCCTTGACACAAAAATGTACAAAGTACCTGGTCCTTGCCCAGGGCTCAGGACTGGGTAGGAAGAAATGGGGAGTAACATAACGGCTCACACTTTCTTTTGAAGCATCAAAAACTTTCTAAAATTGATTATGGTGATGGCAAAACTCTTGATTATATGACGACTATTCTGTATGTTAAATGTATCGGTTATGGAATATGGATTACATCTTAAAGCACTTGATACAAAACTTTAGTTTGTGCTCACCCTTTGATTATGGTGAATAATGCAGCCAGAATCACAGTCTACAGATATCTGTTTGAAATCCTGCTTTTAATCTTTTGCTGTATCAAGGAATCAGAATTCAGAATCACATTAACTCTGTTGGGGATTTTTATTTTGGAAGAATCAATGCATTGTCAATTGGTTTTTCTCTATCTCACTGTCAACTCTCTGGGTTGTGTCTTTAGAGCCTTCTTCTCCATGTATTTATACATTTAAAAATAAATTTCGAGTTTTAATCTTTCATGGTCTGCATTTTTATTCAACCATGTCATTAGTCTTCATATAATTTTTTCCAATTATTTTGTCAGATTGCCTTTCATGAATGGATTCATTTAATCAAGGCTCTGTGGTTGGACTTCTTTAAATGTATTAATTTATTCTTTGAGAATGTCATACACACACACAATATATTTTGATTATGATTACCTTTCTTCCCCTCCACAATTCCTGGACCCCCTCCAACCATGTACCTCTCCCAACTACACATTCTCTTAAGTTTCCTGAGTGCCCTGAGTCTAATCAGTGTTGTTCTTGCGTGCGTGGATGTGGGGCCTCCACGGAGCATGGGAAACATATCAAAGACTATATCTCTGAAGAAACTGACTATCAAGAGCCGTCAATGATAAATAACTCCTCAGCTAGGAGTGGACCCCTTTGTGCCCCTCCGCATCCAGGCTGGACTGTTGATTGGCTTGATCTTGTACCGGTCTTATGCAGGTCACCAAAGCTACTGTGTTCATAAATGCCATGGCCCTGTTATGTCTGGAAGGCACTATTTCTTGGGAGCCCTCCCCATATGGTTGAACTTTTATTTACAGAAACCCACACTTCTACATAACATGGTGTGTTTGGGGTCTCCGGGAACACCACAACCAGCAGAGTGCCAACCCATGAGAGGCAAGAAGGAAGTCAGGTTCAGCATGACTCAGTAGCCAGTGTTGGTTCAAACTTCAAGGGTCTGACACAAGGTAGTTTATTTTCAGCATATTTAAGCACAGCACAATTTGGATAAAAGTTTCCTGACAATGATTAACTTAACCCTGTGTGCACAACAAAGCTTAAGACAAGATGACATTGAAACTCTTGTAAAATACAACTGACATTTTCCATAAAGACAGATTCTATAGATTAACTGAAGGAAAAGGCTCAAGGTAAACAATGCTCCTGATAAGGGTTTGGGGGAGGATAGAGCTATAGAGTGATTGAGATAAACAGGTTCAAGACAAGGGTCTGGGGGAGCCAGTGTGGCCTGCCCATATAGATAGCACAAAGGTCACCAGGCTATTAGCCACATTCATACCCAGATTTCTTGGTGGAAAACAGGTTATACATCTGTCCCTTCGAATAGATAACTCTGTGTCTTTGTCATCTCTGGTTCCCCTAGTGCTTATCTGTAAGCACAAAGGACCTACATGCCTCCTACAATGGTGAAAATCTTTTTCAGAGGTCTTCTAGGTATCCATAATTGTTTCTTGGAATGAACTCCAGAATCAAAGTATTATGATAAAATTATATGCACATTTAGTAATTTTTGAAATGTACTGCCAAATTGTTTTTTAAAAAGGATATTCCTGGCAGATGAAGAGTATTCACCATTAAGCCAATGCAAATCAAAGTTATGAGATGTCACCGGCATGACGATCCCCTGCCCTCGGAGCTGCTGGCTGTCAGATGTGGATTCACTGCCCGATATTTTAGCTCTCAGGCTTTCAAACTACACCAGTAACTCTCCTGGGTCTCCTGCTTGCAGACAGGACCCTGTGGGGCTTCACAGCCTCCAGAATGCACGAGCCAGAATCGTGTCGCAGATGTCTGGGTACATATGGAAGTGTATATGGGAGTATACCCCCTACTGGCTGTGCTCCTCTGGAAAATTCTATCTAGCCCCTGACTTTCCTTAGATTTTTCACATGGCCAAAAAGCAATCTCATTTTCTATACTCTATCTTCATTCTTCAGTTCCTGATCCACCAACAACTAGTCTGTCTCCATAGTGACTTGAGTCAGACACTTGCACTGCCCCTAGGAAGCTGGTAGTAGCCTTCGGAGTGATCGTTCTGCTGTTTGCCACCCCCACCTCCTTTTACATTTTGCCCTGGATGTTGGGGTGGGGTGGGGGAGGGCACTGTGAAGATTCATAGATTGTTTTAGGGGATTCAGTGCCACCACAAGATCTCCAGGTTCCAGTGCTGTGTGTAGGCATCAGCCAATCGTGCTTATTGTCGCCTGGTAGTGATTACTACCTGAAAGCAGGAATCAGGGCTGACTCTCTTTGGACAAACCTCGACCATTTTGTAAAAGGACTGATGTTGACATATCTTCAGTCTCCCAGTGTGGTCCCCAGATCAGCAGGATTGGCATCACCTAGGAACTTGTTAAAAGCAGCCTACCTAAGACCTCCTGAGTCAGAAACAGTGACCTATGTTAATAAACTACGTGAGCAACATGCATGAAGCCTCAATTCAATCCCCAGTACCACATAGACCAAGCATGGTGACACATGCTTATAATCTCAACATGTGGGAGGTCAGGAGGATCAGAAGTTCAAAGCCAACCTTGACTACATAGGCTGTTCAAGGTCAGCCTGGACTACCAAAAACCTGATCCAGAGGGGGGAAATTTTTGTGATTTTTTTTTTTGCATATGTGAGCCTGCCTGAGTGTATATATGTGCACTATGTGTGTGCAGATGCCCAAGGAGAACAGAAGAACGTGCCAGACCACTAGAACTGGAGTTACAGATGGTTGTTAGCTACCATGTGGGTGCTGAGAACCAAACCTAGGTCCTTTGCAAGAGCAGCAAGTGCTCTTAACTGAGCCATCTCTCTAGCCCCTATATAGCCATTATTTAAAAACTATATATTATAGAAACACAGAATTGGCTAAACTCTATTAAAAATGAAAGTAGGGAGTATTCAAAACTCATCACATCTAAACTACCTTATTCAACTAGCGTCAAAGCTCTTGAAGTTACATCTACCTACTGGGTGAGAGTGATACACAGCGTTTGGCTCCTGAGGGTCTCTTGCCAGCCTGTGCAATGAAGACATCAAAGTAGTTTGAAGGCAGCCACAAGTGGGGTATTTACAGCATGTGGGTCAATAAGTGCTAAGATCAGAGCTTTTCATCCCTCAGCTTTTCATCCCACTAGAGAGAATTTCCAGCTTACTTCTGCTTGTGAGGCCCCAGAAGCTGTGATTTGATGCATCCAGGGTATAGAACTTAAAGGAACCCTCAGGCAGTTGTGACATGCAGCTGGGACTGGGCATCACTGTGATAAGGAAGGCTAGCCTTTGGAAGGCCATAGAAACACTTTGTGTGGCAGCTCATGCCATGGGAAGACAAAGGAAAGCATGGGAAAGAAGTTTTAGAACTTTTCAAAATCAGTCATCTCAGCCAGGCAGTGGTGGCACATGCCTTTAATCCCAATATTCAGGGGCAGAGGCTGACGGATCTCTGTGAGTTTGAAGCCAGCTTGGTCTACAAAGCGAGTTCCAGGACAGTCAAGACTATTACACAGAGAAACCCTGTCTTGGAAAATATATATATATATAATCATCTCAGTGAGATCAGGAAAAGCAACAAATAAGTGTCAAAGGGCAAGGAGGGAACACAGTGGCCAACTGAGTTCACACCCTATCCCCACCACCCCCATGGGCCACTCAGTGCCAGTCATCAGTCACATGTGGGATGCTGGCCAGGCCCGCCAGGGCCTCTGATTTCTTCCAGCTAAGCTAAAACACAATGGACCTTGCCAGGCTACAGGAAATCACGAAGGCCAAGCAAAACCACTTTGTGTCCAGCGTTAGCCAGCAAGCAACTAACTGGACTCATCCACCAGCACGAGGGCCTCACTGGGACACAGGGAAACATGGTCCCAGAAGCAGCAAAGGATCTACTCGAGAAAGCTGCTGTCGTCACAACTCAGTGGAGTGTGGGGCTGCACAGCTACCAGATCTTCCTCATGGCCTAGGCTGTAGGTTGATGTCAGCAGTTTCAAGGTAGTGGGTGGCGTTTTTGTTTTGTTTGTTTTCTGTTTTTTCAAGACAGGGTTTCTCTGTGTAGCTTTGCGCCTTTTCCTGGAACTCGCTTTGGAGACCAGGCTGGCCTTGAACTCACAGAGATCCGCCTGGCTCTGCCTCCAGAGTATTGGGATTAAACGCGTGCGCCACCACTGCCCGGCCGGGGGTGGCATTTTTGACGTCTCCTCATATCATACTGTGAGCTCTAAACACAGTGCACCAGTTATTTTTCCTCTGGCTGTGACCAAAGACCTGACAAGAGCAGCTGAAGCGGGGAGGAGTTTATTTTGGTGGTGACTTGAGGAGACAATCCATCATGGGGAGGAAAACATGACTTCAGGAGCAGAGCATCCGGCTTCCTGCTCACATCTTAGAGGACCTGGAAGCAGGGAAGCGAAAATGCCAGTGCTCAGTCTGCTTTGTCCACACACACCCTTTTCAGATTTCCTGTAATTACGGGGAGGTCTGTGTACACACATGAGTGCAGGTGCCCATGGCTGCCCGAGAGGCTGTCCAGTGCCCTGGGTTTGGAGTCATAGGCAGCTGTGAGGCACCCGATGTGGATGCTGGGACCCAAACTCAGGTCTTCTGCAAGAGCAGTAAGCACTCCTACTACTGAGCCATCTCTCCAATCCACCTTTCCCTCTTTTTATTCAGCTCAAGACAGTGCTGCCCACATTCAGGGTGGCTAGTTTATGTCAACTTGACACAAGCTAGGGTCCTGTCAGAAGAGGGACTCTCTCTCAACTGAGAAAATGTCTCCATTAAGATTTGCCTATAGCAAGTCCGTAGGGCATTTTCTTCATTCACAATTGATGGGAGAAGGTCCGGTCCACTGTGGGTTGTGCCATCTCTGGGCAGGGGGTCCTGGATGGTATAAGAAAGCAGGCTGAGCAATCCAGCAAACTTCGCTCCTCCATTGTCTCTGCTCCCATTTCTGTCTCCAGATTGTGGCCCTGAGTTCCTGTTCCCTCAGTGATGGAGTGTGACTTGAGAATTGTAAGCTGAAATAAACATTGCCCCCCCCCAGCTGCTTTCAGGGGTGACGTTTTATCATGGCAAAAGAAGCTGTAAGACACCATCTCAGTTAATCTTCTCTAGAAACACCCACACAGATCCACCAAAAGTGTGCTTCACTCATGCTTCGGTATTCCTTAATCAAGATAACAGTCACAATTAACTATCACACACAAAATTAGATACTCTAAGGGACCAAAGGAATAACAAGTACTTGTGACAATTCCTACCCCAGGACATTTTTATGTATTCTTGTATTATTTGTAGTGCGTGTATGTGTGTGTGTGTGTGTGTGTGTGTGTGTGTGTGTGTGTGTGTTTATGTATGTGTGATGTATATACACAAGTGTGTGCTGATGAGTGTGCATGCCCAGGCCAGAGCAGAATGTCAAGCTATCTCTTTCTACCTTATATTTTGGAATAGGGCCCCTCACTGAATCTGAACTTTCCTGTTTCATCTAGGATCCTGGGATCTGCCTGTCTCTGCCCCGCAATGCTCAGGCTACACGCACACATGACTCTGTCTGCCTTGTATGTGGTTTCTGGACATTCAAACTCAGGACCTCTTGCTTGTATAACAAGCACTCTCACCCTCTTAGTCATCTCCAGAGTTTTCTTTCTGTAAGATGACACTGTGTGTAGAAATACATGGTCCTCCACACTCACACCCATGGCTAAGGTCAGAGGAACGGATTTGCTAGACGTCACAACCACCAGTTAAGCCCTTTGACATGTCACCAATCCTGGTCTTGAGTTTTCAAGGTACAGGTTTCCATACGGCCTAGCTGTCCCTCTCAGCAACCGCTGCCCAATGAAACTGAAAGCTCTCCACACAGGAGCTTGTATATAAGCACTCACGACAGTGTTATCCATCTTCATCCAAGAGTAGAAACAACCCAGGTACATTCCCTATTTGTTCTGTCCTTGTGATAAAACACCCTGATCAAAGAAACAAAAGAGAAAGGGTTTATTTTGGCTCATAATTTGAGGGGTAGTCTATCATGGCCCTGAAGAAATGTTAGAAGCAGGAGCCTGCTGGTTACATTGTATCTGCTGTAATCAGGAAGCAGAGAGACAATGCTTGCCCTGGTTCATTTTTCTCCTTATCCAGTCCAGGACACCAGCCAATGGAATGAGACCACACCCAGTTAAAGTAGGTCTTTCTATCTCATCTAGATAGTCTCTCACAGGCGTTCCCAGAGATTCTTCACAGATCTCAAAAGAACAATACTCCCAGAGATTTGTTTCCTGAATGATTCTAGATCCTGTCCAGTTGACAATATTAACCATCACAACTTCACCCCTTGTCAATTTGACATACAAACACATCACTTTAAGTCACAACCTTCCTCTTTCTGTCCCTGTAGGCTCATGGCCATTTTATAATACAAAAAAATGCATTCAGTCCAAGACAAAGACTCCATAGTCTGTAACAGATCCAAAACTGTTTAAAAGTATAAGGGCTGAGTTTCTTCTGAGACTAAGGAAATCTCTGTGAGCCTCTGCATAAACAAGGCACAAGTTACATGGACTGGAAAGATGGTTCAGCAGATAAGAGCATTTTCTCTATAAGACACCTAATTTCATGTCTTCTACATGCACAGCTATACATATTTATTATATAAATATATATTCGCGTAACATATATATGCACATTAACACATACATTACATACCTCTAACATATAATGGCAGGAATAAACATCCCCATCCACAAGGGAAGAACAGGGTCCCAGAAAGAATGATCAGATCTACACTAAACCCCAAAAGGGCAAGCATCAAATCCTGTGGTTCCATGTCAGGCATGTGGAGCTCATGAGGGAATCATCTGGGCTCCAGAGGGCTTGGGTAGCCTTTTTTGTTCAGCTCTTCTGCCTGTACCACATACAGTCTCTCCTTGGGGCCAGCCCCATTCCAAGCTTAAAGTTTCCCTTTGCATCTGTCCCATGGTCCTGCCATCTCCAACACTCAGTGGATCTCTAAAACTGTGGAGGAGGATTCCACAATCCTGTTAACCTTACATGCCTACAAAACCAGGGCAAAGGAGGGCCTGAGAGGCCGTTGCATGAAGCCAGCAGAGACCGTGAGGACGCCAAGTTTTGCTGCCAGCTGGGGATGAAGCCTGGCCTGCTTGAAACATAGTTGCATCAGCCACAAATGTGACTCAGCACATTTCTAGGGATGGATGTTTTGAAGGTCAGGGAACCCTTCAGCAGCATTCTTAGTTTGGGTTCTTTCCTTTCAAATGAACTTGGCATTTCCCAAGGCAAAGTCTTGATGGGTAGGATCTTATCGCCACAATGCCTTTCCTGCTGTCCGAAATGCTACATTTCTCTTCAATGTTTTTAATACTTTTAACAACTACATGTTTCATCACCTGCACCCTCCTTGTCTGAAACTTTAAATTGCATACACATCTTTGTTCCCTTCCTGTCCTTTCTCCTCCTCTTTCTGCTGTCTCCCTGTAAACCAGTGTGTGAGCAGTGAGCAATAACCATGACACAGCCTTGATACTCTCCTGTCTTGAAACTTCCTCCTCCAAGCAAGTTAGTCCATTACCTTCAAATTCAACCTCACGCGAGTTCTCAGAACACAGACAGAGTGCAGCCCGGGTCTCTGCCAGGATATCACCCAGATGGTTCCTTGCCTAGTTCCACAAAGAGCCCTTGCTCCCTACCAAATCCATAGTGAGTCTCTATCCACATGTCTCATAGAATTCTTGTCTTCTAAGCTCCTATCAGAATTGCCCAATAACTTCTCTGAAGTGTTCAAGGACTTTTCCAGCCCAAAGTCTCCAACTCTTCTGCTTTTCTAGCCTACATCAGTTCCAAAAGCCTAAGAATGGCATGGTCAGATTTATCAGAGCAACAGCCCCACTTCTCAGTACCAATTTTCTGTATTTGTTTTGTTGACTGTGGTGTTAAAAAAAAAAAAAAAACAACTGAAAAAAGCAACTTAAGTGGGGGTCTTTGGGCTGGAAAAGTTCAAGGGCATAGTCTATCTTTATTGTGTTCCCCAATATATTGTGCACCCTAATAAACTTATCTGGGGTCAGAGACAGAACAGCCACTATATTAAACATAGGTTTAGGCATTGGTAGCACAAGCCTTTAATCCTAGCATTCTGGAGGCAGAGGTCTGTCTGGATCTCTGCGAGTTCAAAGCCACACTGGAAACAGCCAGGCATGGTGACACACGCCTTTAATTCCAGGAAGTGATGGCAGGAAGCAGAAAAGTATATAAGGCATGAGGACCAGGAACTAGAGCCTGGTTAAGCTTTTAGGCTTTTGAGCAGCAGTTCAGCTGAGATCTATTTGGATGAGGACTAAGAGGCTTCCAGTTTGAGGAAACAGGATCTGCTGAAAAGTTGGTGAGGTGAGGTTAGCTGTGACTGGTTCTGTCACTCTGATCTTTCAGCGTTCACCTCAATAACTGGCTCAGGTTTGATTTTATTAATAAGACTCTTTAAGATTTGTGTTACATATCATGGTAGAGAAGTGACGTAGTCAGAAGCTTGAGGCAGCTGGTCATCTTGCATCTGCATGCAGGGAACAGAGGTTAATGAATGCCTATATTCAGCTCACTTTCCCCTTCCTAGTCAGTCCAGGACCCTAGCCAATGGAATGGTACCACATGAGTCAAGTTGCGTTTTCCCACTTTAACTAACCTAACCTAGATAATCCTTCACAGGCATGCTCCCAAACTAATCTTATGTAGTCTTTCACAAGCATGCCTAGAACCTATCATGTGTGATAATAACCATCACATCAGATGACCATTAATTAATGAATGGAAAATTAAAATGTAATATATCCATACAATCGAATGTTAGGGAGCCATTAGGAAGGAGTTATTGGCCTCACAATGCAACATCGATGTACCTGAGAAACACTACAGTAAGTGAAAGAAGCCAGAGAGAAGAGGTAACATTCCTTGCATGTTTAGATTTCTTTTATAGGAAGTAGTCATAAAAGGAAGAACCACAGAAACATAAACTAGATTAGTGGTCACCAGGATCTGGGAGGGAATGAAGAAGGAGTAACTGTTAATAAATAGGTCAGGAGCTCTTTGAGCATTAAAAAAAAAAATAATAATAATCTGGAATTATACAACAGTGGTGATGTACAGCCATCCTTGTCTTAGTTATCTTTCTATTGCTGTGATAAAACACATGACCGAGGCAACTTATAAAACAAAGTGTGGAAATTGGGCTTGTGCTATCAGAGGCTGAGAGTCTGTGCTGGCAGGTCAGGGACATGGCAGCAGGAGCAGCTGAGACCTCATTCCTTGATCCTTAAGTAGAAGGCAAAGGGAGAGACACTGGGAATGGTACAGGTCTTTTAAAACCTCAAAGACCACCCCCAGTGACACGCCTCCACCAAGGCCACACCTCCTCATCCTTTCCAAACAATTCCACCAACGTGGGAACTAAGTATTCAAATAGATGAGCCTGTGAGGGCCATTTTCATTCAAACCACTGTACTCCTCTATTTATGCTTTGAGCTAAAAGTAAATTATTTTAAAAGTTATACCCATACATGTAAGAAGACAGCTTGTTCCTTGGCAAGAATTATGTAAACATCCCCTGTATCTCATTGTAGAATGAATCAGGACAGGAAGTTGCGCAGTGGCAGTCCCTGTGATGACAATTGGCATTGCAGAAGCCAGGCACAGACTTTTACTAATATTTACTTTCTCACAGCCAAGGAAAAGAATGGCCTGAGACATGCTGCTTGGAATCAAAGTGCCATGTGAATAGAGGATATGAAAATAGAGAAGGAAAACCCCAGAATAGTTCTTCATATTTAGTAGCCAGCACAGCAGTGTTCTGGGGGGGGGGGGGTGAGACTCATCTTCCAGACCTCTCTCCTCCATGGAGATTTCTCCTTTGTTCTCACACGCCATGAATCCCATGCATCTGAGCATTAATGGGGGCTTCAAGTACCATGTCCAAATATTGACACATTTAATTTCTCCAAGACATAAAGAGATTTATTTTTAGTTTATGGAGATGGTCCCACGGAGAGAAAGCTGATAGCACTATGGGAAAAAATAGTACTAGCCTAGCCACAGACATTCTTTCCTCAGTTCTCAGCAGAAGGGCAGAGGTGGGAAAATACATGTCCTCAAGATCCTGGGAAGAACTCTTTTAGGTGAAGAAGCCTGTTCATCATGTCCAGGCAGGGGTTGGATGCTCCCCCTGATCCACAGAGGGAAGACTTGTCAGTCAGCATGTAGTCTGGACTACAGAAGTTGCTCTGTGTGCTGGAAGTGAATTCAGGGCATTGGTTACTAAAGCATTCTGAAGGCTACAGCAGGAGAAAGGGAGCAGTGAGATTTGCAAGGACTAGAACTGTGGGAACTTGTGCCCCCAGATAAAGAGCTAACAGGGAAAATGACTGTATAGTCTGGGACCCCCTCATTAGAAGGAAGTGGCTCAGGGCCCCCTGCTAGCACTGTGGGGCTGGGGAAGCTGTATATTATCCTCTTCCTGATGTTGTGGGGGCCAGGATGCCAGACGACCTCTGTGGCCCATGGCACTGTCTAAGCCAAGGCTCACCAAAAACAATACTATTCAGACACCCATTGTTTCCACTGCCATTGTTACTGCTGCTGGCGCTGAAGCCCACCCTCTGTGATGCTGTTAGACAGTAAAAAAGATCAGGAAGGCTTCCTTTGTCCCTCCCTGCCTTCCCATCCCATGACCATGTCCCCAGGGGCAGAATCTACACAATCTAACCAGCATGCAGAATCTAAGCCTAGTGCAGAGCCCCAGTCTCCTTCCATATGGAACGGAGCAGAGGGGCAGGAAGGGGGCCATCAAGAGACAAATGATTATTATGGCAAGGGGAGGGAAGCTTTTGTGGCTTCAGTAGCTGTATAGGGGAAGAAAGGTAACTAATTTCCATCCTAGAAAGAGCTTGAGCTTGTGAGAAATGGACCTTATCTAACGCAGACAGGTTTACTTGTCTATTGTACTTACTCAGTGTTCGCACTTGTTCACTGGGTTACCCACTAATGCAGTGAATAGTGAGTGCCATTAACGGCTGCGCCACTCCTCTTTACACCCCACTGATCTCCAGGGTCCTCTGGGCTTCTAGAATCCCTGTAGTCATTTTTCCTGCAGAGACTGAAGCCAACATCCAGGCAGGAGGGGGTGAGGAGGCTCTGGTCCAAGCATACAGAAAGATGCTCCCTGGAGACGCGATCAGAGACCACCAGCCTGCCGCTGGAATCTCTCCAACTTTGTCATTACCCCTGGTTCACTGTGCCCAGGGGAGGACAAAAACTGAGCTCACATTGTTAGTTTTTACTTAAAAGGCAGAAGCATACCTTTTATTTGAAGACATGAGCTTGTTCTCTGGCACAAAATTCTAAAAGGGTTTTGTCACATGGAACATTTTGTTTCTGTGACATCTCAGGACCCTCCCCTACATCATCTCATCCAACAGAGCAGTCAACATACCCACTTCTGGCAGAGGTGTCAGGGAAAAGTCGAGGAGCCAGTGAGATTGTGTGTGGTGACTGCCATGGGCCCCTTGACATGTCCAGGACTGGGGTATACAGAAGATGTGCTTCGGCAAGCAGATCTTAGTGCCCACAGGCCTCTGCTCCATGGAGTCACCTGGAAGAACCTGCTGAGATGGGTGGAAAGTAGGTGGGCTAAAGAAGGCGACAGCTCTGCTCCTGGTGGGATAAAGGAAGACCAACAGTCATGGGCAAGTGGCTCCCTCCCTGTACAAGCAAAACTTCGGCCTTCCAAAGCACTCATCCAGCAAAGGCCTCAGGCATCCTGGGAAGCCTGGGAGTAGAACAGGGTGACTCTAAGGAAAGTAAAGGTACTTGGAGAGGTAACTCTGCAGACCAGAGTCACCCTTACCAGTGGCACATTACAGGGATCAGAATGTGACTTCCAGAGAGAAGATTCAGTTGAACCGGAATGCATCTTGCTGAGCCATCCCTGGGTAGAGTGGGCACGGAAACAAGGAAAGAGCCAAGGCTGGGTGCCAAGGGGAAAGCAAAAGAAATGTAATCTGAAATGAAAGGCACCAGCGACATGTAAGCAATAAGGAGGCAGTTGGAAAGCTGGAAGAAGAGCCCCAGACCAGTGGGAAGAAAGCGTGTGCAAAGACAGAGAAGCAGATGTCTCAGTCTTTTGACCCTGACAAAACCACCTGAGCAGAACATCTTAAGAGAGGGAAGATCATTTTGCTTCACAGTTTCAGACGATCTTGGCAGGGAGAGTGTGGAAACATGCAGCTCACATAAAGACGTCCAGGAATTGGTGGGAAAAAAATGCTGGCTTTTGCCTTTTCTCCCTTTAATTCCATCCAGTCCTCTAGCCTCTGGGGAGGTGTCCTCCATATTCAGAGTGGGTTTTCCCACCCACCCTGTTGTTAAGTCTCTCCGGAAACACCCTCAGACACACACAGAGTGCGCTTCATTGATCTCTTAGGTGCTTCACAAGCCGACGAACCTGATGATTGGCATTTACAATCTCGGGGTACCTCTCTGAGTTGGTTCCCACACTACCCTTTCCTCCGGTGTTCCTCCTGGGTATGCTGAGAGAGCTGGTGACAAGAGTAGCTCTGTGGGGACAGACCCCCACAAGTGGGTGAGTGGTGGGCTGACTAAGGAGTTCTATAAGGATCAGCTACATGCTTCTGATGTGTAAATGCCCAGCTAGAACTCGGGGAGGGGGCGGGGAGAAGAGAAGCAATTCACATACAAGAGAAGCAAGTGGCACTGGAAAGCCACTGGGAGAATGCCTATGGCTTACTTTATTCTAGATGGCATGCACCTTCCCAGGTATTTCCCAGTCTGAAGAGCCAAAGGCTGGTCAACAACCCTCTGATGTGCTGTATTGTGGCCAGTGTAACCATGATGCAGAATCCTCAGGGTCAGGGAGTCATAGTTGAGGACACCATGAGATCTTGGTGGGGGGAGATTCAGTAAGTTACAATGTCAGAATCCACCAAAGGTCAAGTTGATTGTCTCATGTAATCATAGATAGGCCAACTAAAACATTTCATAATCATGGTTGTCAAATGTTATTTTGCAGTCTGGAGTTACCACCAACTTGGAAGACTTCAGTGGAGTCTTCTTCCAAAACCAGAAGTTAAACAGCTTTCTGAGAGCACACGAGAGAGTGGTCAGTTGGGAAAAAGACTCTCCCAAAGATGTGATGAAGTAAACCATGGATGGGATTGAACCATTTGGGTGGGAGCTACTGCAAGGTCATTAGCAGTGTGAGCTGGGGAGACACACAGGAATCACAGCTAGGCAGATCACAGCCCAAAAGGGCTGCACCCTTGGGACCCACCCTTTTATGAGCTGCTTAGGGGGTTGGGGATGGGAGTCTGCAGACTGCCCTACCCAGGTCCCTTGTCAAAAGAAGACAGTAGAGAGTCTGAAAGGAGAGGGGAGGGATAGAGGAACACCTCCCCATTTTTCCAATTCCTGCATCAGTCCAGTAACAGGAGCTGCAGCTCCTGACTTCTCAGTCTCTGAGTTATCTTCACCTGTGGAACTCCAAGTTCAAGGACCACATCCTGGTGCTGCATGGTAGACACCACCAAAAGATATACTAGAATTCTAAAGGAAGACCTCGGTACCATAAGGCTGAATAACCCAGGAATAAGACTTTTCCAGAAAGTCAGCTTCTCCATGTCTTTCCAAATATGGGGGACGAAGGACTCCAAGAGGTATTTCAGAGGGGAAAAAACCAGCAAATTAATTTTTTTTAGAAAAGAAAAAAACAGAAACACCAAAACAAAGGCAACAAAACCATGTAATTCATCACACATATGCAGATGTTCACTGCCATCCATAACTTTTATTTAAAAAAATATATTACAATGCAATCTTCTACCTCTCATGTCAACAAAGTTTGAAGATGTGCATATTCTTAGGAAATAATTATTGATGGGTACAAAGTGAATAATGTAATAGATTATTATTACAGCATTATTTATAGTGCTGGAAAAAGTAACATATACACCTTACAGCAGAACGGTGTTAAATAAATCATGTCCTGTTTAAATCTACATTATAGAGTACTGCTTAGATATTTTAATGATCCTAGAAAAGACTATCTGAATCATAGAAATATTTGTAGAATATTCCCAATAAAGTGTAAAAAGAAAATATAAAACAATGTGCAGTCAAACCAATCTTGTTCCTACTAAATGTGTACATTAAATATGTCCATATAGGCATGCTTAGGAGTGAGATATTGTAAAAAGACGTTTAAAGTGTTAATAACTAAGCCACGCCCCAAGCCAATTCAATCATAATAATGGATGTGTGGACACATCTGTGTTCAAAGCACCCCAGCAGATTACAATGGAGAACCAGAATTGCAGTCAACATGCTAAGCACACCCACTCTTCTGTGCATCTCTCTCTCTCTCTCTCTCTCTCTCTCTCTCTCTCTCTCTCTCTCTCACACACACACACACACACACACACACACATGAAATTACAGTGCTCATTTTGTGCTTCTCAATTGATTTCTTTTGATGACCATTTGGACCTCAGGGTGGGGGGGTGGGAGTAGAGAGCTCTAGTGTTTATTTGCCATAAGGAAGCACAGTACATGTTTCTGCACTTAGAGTGTCTGTGAATTCTGAAGCCAGCCTGATTCTACTTGAGTGGGCCACCCATAAATATTGGGTAGACATTTAAAAACTAAGAATCTACCTCGGTTTATCACATCACTCTTTCTAAGAAGGTGTCATAGGAAAGCTGACGGTCCCCAGGGAAGAAGGACCACTAGGGCATTCAGAGAAGGACAGGAAAGTGTGCTGTTAATGACCAGACACTGGAAAATTCTATCATTTGTCATCCACAATGCTGTGCTTCCTATCCAAGCCTGAGGCCTGAGAACGGAAGAGCCAATGAGGTGAGGGCTAAGTCCAGGGCACAGGCCTGAGAGCCAGAAGCACTGACATCCAAGGACAGAAGAAAGAGGATATTCTAGCTCAAGAGACAGCAGAATCTTTTCCTCCCCCTTCAGTTCTGCCCAAACCCTCAACTGATCACATGATGCACAACTGCCCTGGGAAGGGCTGACTTTGCTTAGTTTACTAATTCAATGAATAACCTCTTCCAGAAATTCACTCACCAACACACCTCAAAATAATAGCTAATGAACCACCTGGGCATCCCTTAGTTCAAGTTGACACTCAAAATTAGCCATCCTAGACAGTTCACAACATAAGAGGGAGCCATCCATCTGAGTCCATGTAGGTGGTATAGCTCCAGATGTTTTCAAACATCAAAAGGGCATTAGGTATCTTAAGGACCTTGTTGTTGAGAAAACAATGGGCAGAAGCTCTTAGTGAAGAGCTGCCTGGATTCCAGGCCTATCTGACCTCAACCAGTTTGGGTCCAGGTGAGATTCTGTCTCTCCGCATCCAGGGTATGTCTGAGATCTCTGCCTGTTGCTGGACATGGTTCCTGGAAAAGACTGAGGCACTGCGCTCCTAGATCAGAGTTAGGCCCCATGGGGACTACTGCCATGTCTGTTCCAGGGTCTTCATCTTGTCCAAGGGGCAGGCTGCGTATGCTGCGGGAGAAAAGGAGTCAGACCTCAGACTCCATCTTTGCTTTTCACGTTTGTTTCTACTATGAAGCAGTAGTATGAGTTTCTGAAACTTCCTTGTGGCCATGTGTGGATCTCTATTAGGATGCACATTATGAAACACTGTTGGCAGCAAATACTTGTCCTATGCTAAGAGAACATGACTGAGGGGTTTGGAGGTTTATCTGGAGTACCAAGAGGTCCAGGGTTTTCGGGGAACCCCAGAGTACAGCATAGGATTGGTCCCAGTGCACTGGATGTAAAGGGTTGCACCAATCAGCATCATTGTCCTCAAGGGAAATGGGCTGTAAATGTTCTTCAACCTTGACCCCATCTACAGAACTGCAGATGCCAAGAGCTTCTCTTGGACTCGGCCCTCCAGGTAGTTCTGTGAGTGTGGGAGTTCAGAACCACTGTTTTAGAATACTGTGTCTCCATCCCGAGCCTTTAAAGCCCTCTGGGGAACTGTGTGAAAAACCAATACCAGAGCCTTACACTCCAGGGTAACTCCAATTCCGAGTCCTCTGGGGAAGCCCAGTTGTGGGATTTTCTCAAAGTCTAGAGAGTTTAATAGATGGGTGAAAGAACTATGCTTTGAAAAGACAGGAAACTTCAAGCCAAGGCTTAAAAGATGCAGAATACACACATCATGTACACACATCACATACTACATTAAGTACATACCATACATGCCATACACATGCACACATACACACCACACATACCACACAATACATGCACACCATATACACCATATACACCCACACACACACCATGTGTACACCACACACAGCATATGCACACAGACACACACAGCAGAGCCAACATTGACTCCCCATCTAGCTAGGATGAGTTGCAGAACCTTCAGTGTTTATAAGATGATTGAACTCAAGTCTCTTTTGCTAGTGACCTTTGGACAGATTGAATTATTTCCTTTGGACAGCAAAGAAAATGCCTCAATTGTTTCTGACAAGCAAGTCTCTTTGAAAATACTTTGCCAAGCAGCACTTATCTGATTTGGAAGTCCCAAACCTCCTCTAGATTGTTATCTATTGATCTAAATAGACTCCACATGGCACTGGGAGAGCCCAGGATTTAATAGGAAAATGTCTCCCATTGGAATTGAGGAGTATCTTAGACTTCATCTAGAGCACCCCCTCCTCTGTTTCACAGGGGAATGCTGGGATGCATAAGTACCGCTGTTGGGATCCTAACTCAGCTGCCAATGGAGCCAACTTTTGCCACCTTCTTTAGCTGTATTTTTGCAAGAGCATCTTGTGTGGACAGTAAGCATTGTGTTGGCACTTTCCCTGGGTGTCACCAGATCTCAGTGTCTCAGTGTCAGCGTGACAAAGGCTCAGTCACGGTTCAACTATGTATCAGCTGTGAGAGCTAGTTAACTTCTCTGTGCCTCGGTTTCCTTATTGGTAACAAGAAACTGCCACACCCCTCCCTCCCCAGATTCTCATAAGACATTTTGGACAAGGCCAGCACTTTCGGTCAGTGACGGTTATTCTCACGGACTGTGAAGCAGCTTGTCCTGTGGCTGTCATCTTGACAGAAGTTTCCTTCACCTTAGCCCTACTCTCCCTTCACTGTGTCCTGTTTCCCAGAGCGTGTCCTAGGGTTCTGTGCCCTGGGTCTGTGATGGAAGGAACGGAGCCTCACATTCAGTACGGGATGCTTTTCAGTGGGTAGTGACATTTGGGGAAAGAAGGCATGGGACCTGGGAGGAGGAGGACAAGGAGGATGGGGACAACACGACTATGAGGAGGAAGACTCTTGGAAGAAAAGTTTGTGGAGAACTTGTTGTTTACATTTATTGTTTACTAAGGCAGTCCTATGGCCTTGCCAATGATTCTGCACAGGATGATGGCACTAAGCCAGTCATCTGGACTTGCCAATGATGCTGCATGGGATGATGACCTTGCTTAGTGATAACCAGGGCACATTTTACAACCATGAAGATTTCCATATCCATCATCAGACATCTAGCGAGGAGCACAGCCCACTGTAGCCCGTTTTCTCTTGACATGTTGTGTGACCTCCAAATAGATCCATTGCTTTTCTGCCGTAGACGCCATCTCCTTGCCTGATGGGCACTAAATGGCTTCTGCTGGAACTAAAACATTGTGACTCCTCAGATCCTCACAACAGCCGGTAGTGAAGGCATTTTATGGTGATATTTTAATTGTACTGAAATGTGATTTTATTTGTATGTTAATAAATAAAGTTGCCTGGGGGTCAGAGCTAATAGCAAGTCATAGCAGAAACTGGCGGTGGTGGTGCACGCCTTTAATCCCAGCTCTTGTGTGTTCAAGGACACAGCCAGCATGGAGACACACACCTTTAATCTCAATACCAACCATAGAAGACCTGGAGGTCTGTACAGACAGGCAGTGACGAGGAGGTCATGTGGTTGGGTTTACAACCAATGAGAAGGCAGAATAGAAAGCCTATAAAAAAGACAAACAGACAGGAAGTAGGTCTCTTGCTGAAGAGGACAGCAGCAGCAGTGAAGGGTAAGGATTTTAGCTCTGACCTCTTGGGCTTTCATCTCTGCATTGGCTCTGCGTTTCTTATTTAACAAGACCGTTCATCCACAGCATTTTCTGTGGCTGTTACAGTTGATGGACAAGAAAGTTTTGCCGAACAAGGCTTTGGATTAAAACACAGAAGGAGTTCTGGGGCCGTATCTCCATCTGGTCTTCCGCCTTCTTCCCAGGAAAGCCCATCTTCCTGCATCATCACCATGGTGGTCTGATTCTGCCATCCTTACTTGCCCTTTAACATCCATGATATTCATTCTGGACTTGTCCCCCAGTTCTATATTTTCTACAAAAGGACTCTTTCTCTTACCTCCTCTGGGGCCTAGTTGGAAGTTATATATTTGTTGTTATTTTTAAGCAATGACTTCTTCATTAAAGTATCAACTGTATTGTTAAAAAAATATATAATGCATAACAAAGCAGCATTTCAAATTAAGAGACATAAGAATTAACATTTCAACAAATGGCTTCTAAACAGGTATCTGAGTTAAAGATCTGAACCTTACTGATAATTACAGATGAAATTCTAGTCCTTTGCCACATCAGTGCCCACTTTAGAAGCACATACAAAACTCACACACATATATGAGCACAATACAGAGAAGGTAGGCCGAGATGACGACGGCCTCAAATGGGTTCCCCAGCTCCACTTCCAGGAAACTAAACAGATATTTATCATCAGAACACAGTCTCAAAGGGAATGACTCATAATGATGCTAAGTTCTAGAACCTTGGCAGACCAGAGGATCTGTACTACTCCTGAGAAAGCTGGCCCATAGAGAAAAGTAAGGGATATGGGCTTGCGTGAGCTGCGACTCATCCTGGGTTCTTCTCTCTCAGTGCTGAGCACCATCCATCTATATCCACAGGCTGAAGGACACACCAGATGCTATCTGCGACCCTCCAACTCACATTCCATCTTCTCTAGAGTCCTGAGAGACAAAGCATGGGACAGGGACTTTTCCTTGGATTATGTTGGGATGTTAGTCCTCATCTCTTCATTATCCCTCATAAATCTCATTACCTAGTGAATAACCCAGCTCACAATTCAACTTCCCATAGCTTTGGAACATCAGGCTATTCTCACCTCACCCTTACTTCTACTTACACATTGGACCCTCACACACTACCAGGAAGAGGAAATCAGCTAAGTCTTGGTTAGGTGTTGTCTGTGTCACATGGAAACAAGGAGTGTGTGTTGTGTGTTACTCCCGGAGCTGCGGGTAGAGCCAGAGGAAGATAGAGCCAGAGGAAGCTGAAGGAGAGGAGTGAGGCAAGAGCCGAGTTCAGAAGCACTATGGCTGCTTAGTCTGGAATTACCCAGCACGTTAGAAGGGCCAAGGGCCAGAATAGAGCTGGGGGTGGGAAAGCAGGCCAAGTCGGGTGTTGTTCTCTCTCTTGTGGCTATTACACAAACAAATAAAATAGCAGCAATGGAAATGAGGGGGGAGAGGGGAGAATCGCCACAGTCCTCCCCACTTAACACATCAGATGTTTTTATTTTTCCAGGCCTCAGTGACATTTATGCAAAGATGTTATGCTGTGTGGTAAACACAAGCTCGGGCCCAGTTCCAACATTCCAAATTCAGCTGTTGTCCCTTAGGCTCCCGGACAGAGCATGTTTGCGTGTTGTAACACACACTTTGTCAGCTTAATTACTACACAACATCTCACTGGGTGTTGTCACCAATGCCACCAACAATGGGTGAGTGTACCAGTTTCCAGTAACTTGCATGCTTTGGGTCATTATCGGTATCTGAAATGTTTATGCATCTGTTAAACATTGATGCTCAAGATAGGTTTTGCATTTCCCTTTGTAAGTAGGAGGTACAACCTTGCGTCAACTCTTTTGTTTACCAGTCACAGCTCCTCCTGTCTGGGTTAATCTACCTGGTTTCTCTGGCTTTCCTGGACCTGCATACTCTCCAAGCAGCTGGGTTTGCTCAAGTCTGAGAAATACATTTGGAGTCTTAACTCCAAGGCAAGTTGGTCGCCTTGTCTTCGTCAGAGCTTGGCAGTTGCACACTCTGGGCTTGGTGCGATGTGATTGCCAGCCTTCGCCTCTGGCTGCCATGAATTTCCTGTCATAATGGACTGTACTCTGGAACCCTGAGCCAAAAATTAAACTTTTCCTCCCTGAAGTTGCTTGTGTCTGGTCCTTGGTCTCGGCAATGAGATAAGTAACACATTGTGATAAAAATAGATTATCAATCTACTACTAATCAATCCTTCCAGCTCTTCCAGGTGGACCCTCTTTCCCTTTTCTCCTATACAGTGGCAACAGGATCATTTTAAGTAATGTCACAGTTTAAGCACTTAACTCCTGCCTGGGACTGAGTACATATATTTGAGAGAAGGGGAAGCACATGTGGTTTTTGTTTTTTCTGGGGGGAATGGAGTCCAGGACCCTGTGTGTACCACACAAACTCTACCACAGAGTCCCCTTATTCCAGAGAATAGCCTATCAATTAAGAAAGACCTCATGGTATCAGATCTTAACCCAATGTTGCCTGGATTCAGGCTGTAAGCACCTTAGTTTCCTCCTCTGAAAAGCTGAGGTAACCACTCCCTGGCCCCCTGTGGCTGTGAGAATAACACTGAGTTCATCAACACGAGACTGATAGAATAGGGCTTGATCTATAGCTATGAACTGCTAGATTCTCCATAAGGTAGTGGAGGCAGCAGTACTCTCTACCAATATCCTCCGTCACGGGTGATCGATTCCATCGACGTGTGTTAGTGACTTATCGCTGAGACAGAATACCTAACAAAAGCAAGTTAAGGGAGAAAGAGTTGCCTCTGGCTCGTGGTTCCAGAGGACAGTCTGTCACAGCAGGAAAGTCGTGGCCACAGGAGCTTGGGGCGGCTCCTCACGTTTCTTCCCAATCAGGAAGCAGAGACGAAGAGTACAAGTGCTCAGTTTGCTCTCTCCTTTCCAGTCGGTCTAGGACTCCATCCTATGGAATGGTACCACTCACAAGAAGGTAGATCTTCTCACCGCAATGAACCTAATCTAGATAATCCTTCACAGGCATGGCCAGAGGCTTGTCTCCTCGGTGTTTCTAGCTAGGTCTCATCGAGTTGAAAGTGTTAACCATCCGAGACAGAATTAAAACGGTGACATCATGGTTTGTCTGAATTCATCATGAATTTAACAGTGAAGGTCCCATGTCCTAGGAATCCCTCAGTCCCAGGCAAAGTATAATGGTTGGACATCCAAGCAGAGTCAGAGTTTTAGCTGATCTCGTTGAAGCGTCCCACCTTCTCTTTGCTTTACACAAATAAGCATGGGGAATGCCAAGCAATTGAGAAATGTGCCCAGGTAACACCAGAGGTGAGAGGCAATGCCAGCTGGCCCAGAGCTGAAGTCGTACTTTCCGAAGGAACCCCTGGATTCCTCCTGGAGGCTGACTCACAGTCACTTGCTATCATCTTTGTTTTTAATTGTTATAAAATTTACCATCTTGGCTGCTTTTAAGTGTACAATTCAGTAGCTATAAGTCCGTTCCCAAGATTGTGCAACCGTCACCATCCGTTTCCTGAGTTCTTTTCACAACCTGAGGACGTCATTGGCTTGTGATGACATAAATACCAGTGATGAGTGAGTAGCTTCAGCCACACGCGCATCACTGCCCCCTCTGCTTCTGAATATGTCCGCTGAGCCCCACAAGGCGCTAACAAGCCGAGGTCATGGCGAAGAAGTCAGTGTTGTGATTAAGAACGTTTGAAAGAGAAATGAGCCTGAACCCTGGCTAGGCAGACACTCCCCACTGCCCAGGACCCCACGGGGCCTGGCTCTGGGAAACTCTCCCTCTGCAACCATTTACAACTGAAGCCAAATGGAATCATGATAGTTTATTTCCAGCTCAGACAGAATTCTAAACACGTGGCCCACCAGACCTGTACAACAGGTCTAACCTTTCGGCTCTTCTCAGATTCTGACCCTGCTAGGTCTGGTCTCAGGCCCTTTGTAGATTGTAGATGCCCAGAGAGTAGAAACACTGCCTCTCTGTGCCTGTTCTTGACCATGTAAGCCTCAGAGAAGAGCATACAGCTTAGCAGTTTGACACTGTGCAATCGAGAGCAGAAGAACATAGAGGAAATAGCTATTGGGAGTTACATGTTATACAGCACTTGGTACCTAATGTTGAGCTGAACTCTGCATCAAATTCCCCCCACAGCCTCAGGTGTCCTGTCTTCATGTAAGGGGGTCCTGTATGTCTGCTAATACAAACTAGAGTCACATTTCCTTTCTTTGATCATTGAAAAGCTGGAGCGAATTCAGAGCAGAGTGATGAGGCTCAGAAAGAGAGCAAGAGGAGGTGTTGATGCTTTTTCTGTAGAGCTCTGCAAGGATGGAGTCAGGAAGGTTGTCTGCAGGGCCCTGAAAGCTGAGTACATAGTACCCCATCACAGGGCAACGGTGCTGCCAGCAGCTGGGGCACAGGAGCAAGAAACACACTCGCAGTTTGTGCTTTGGGGAAAGCAGTGGCTAGCAAGCTGGGCTGAATCCCTGAAGTGTGGCTGTGATTCTGGGCTTAGATGCTATGCAGTCAGAAGACACCATTACCCAGAGGGGTTTGGAGGAGGGATAAAGGACAAGAAGCTTCCCAAAGAGAGTTTCCTGTTTATCACCATAGCATAAGCAAAAAGTGCTTGGCACGGTGGCTTTAGCCAGGGTCATTTATAATCCAGTGTGGTGACCTTCCTGGGTTTTCCCTGCTTAACCAGTTTACTAGCGATGAGTCACTTTATCTGAGCTCACTTTACCATCAAGGACTCATCTCCTAAGGAAGCTTGTGTCTGCTGCCTGCCCTTTGTTTATGTTTGTGCCTTGCTTATTCTCCTCCTCTGTGGATTGTGGTTTTCCGGGAGAGAGTCAATTCTGCTTTAGCAGAAAATGGAAAACCCAGTTGTTCAATAAATGATAAAGTTCATTTCCTCTTTCTTTTTATCCAAAGAGCTTGTTTTCAACATGAGCTTTTCAGTCACCTGCAAGGAGAGATCGTCATGCTTGAAATCCCAGACTTTCCAAATCCATGCCTCATGAACATCAGGGGATGTTTGCATGTTTTTGCTTTCAGTCTTGATGATGTCAGTCTTCTAGGCCACTGAGTTCAAGTTCACCAGAGAATGAGTACAAGCAACATGAATGGGCACGGCTGTTCACTGAGGGCTGTGTTCTTTGCAAGTGGGTCCCGCTGTTCATCTGGATGCTTGTCCTGTATGCAAGAATTTGTTCAGATGTAGTACAGTGTTCACCGTCCTCCAGGCACCCTTCCCCATGCCTTTCCCACAATGTTGGCTTCAAGAAGGAGGCCTTTGCTCTCATCACTGTGGCACTCTACATCCTTCCCAGCCCTGCTCAGTCCTACCCCTTTCTCCTAGAAACCTGCATAAGCCCCTCCCTCAGACAGGTGGGCATCCTCAGATAGGCTCCTCTGTCGTACTCTGTAGCATCCTTCTGTGCTCAGCCAAGGAATCTGACATTCTGTCTTACTCTCACTGGTTTTCCAGGGCCTTAGTGTGGTGCAGGCTCTGTAAACACATCAAATAAAAGCAAATACCTATGTGTGAAAATAGTCAACCTTCAAGGACACATTCTCTGTGAAGGCATCCTGATCCTTCCATCCTAGAAGGTACCTCCATACGTGAGTACACACACACACACACACACACACACACACACACACACACACACACTATGCCTCTCTGAAGGCTTTCTGTCCCCTGGCTGTGGCTCTACTTGGCACTTGGGAAGTGCTCATAGAATGCACGTTGGCAGGAAATGGAGCTGTTCGTCCACAGTAGTGCAGAGCGAACCCTCCTCTCCACTCTGAGCCCAGGATAGTCTTTTTTTCCTTCTGTTGAAAGCACAGCAGTCTGAAAATTCTTGGGGGAACATGGATTCTCATGCAGAATCATCTGTGTGGTGTCTTCATCTTCTTTGAGAAGAGAGGTTCGTGGAACAAATAGTATTCGTTACTACTTTGAGTGTAGGTAGGATGCAAACATTGTAAGGACCTGAAAGATGAAATAGTCATCCTTTTTTATAGTTTTTAATTATAAATACATAGTTCATATACAAGTGAAACATGGTGTTTGTCTTTCTGAGTATTGTTTATTTTGCTTAACATGATGGTCTTAATTCTATTCAATTTCCTGAAAATGACATAATTTCATTTCTCTTCATGACTGGATAGCATTCCGTTGTGTATATAGGCCACATTTTCACTATCCTATCATCGGCTAATAGACATCAAGGTTGATTTCTTCCATGTCTTGGCTTTTGTAAACAAAGAAGCAATAAGTGGGTGTAGCAATGACTCTGTAGTGTGTTAACTTATATGTCTTTGGGTGCCTGCCCAGGAATGCTATCACAGAGTCATATGGTAGCTCTTTTTAGTTTTTGAGGACCCTCTACACTGGTTCTTGTAGTAGCTGCACCAGCTCACATTCCCACCAAAAGCAAACAGGGGTTCCTCTCTCCTCATCTCCGGGTCAGCATTTGTTATAGTTTGTTTTCGTGATGATAACCATTCTGACTAGATTAAGATGTAATCTCAGCCAGGTGGTGGTGGCACAACGCCTTTAATCCCAGCACCCGGTAGGCAGAGACAGGTAGGTCTCTGAGTTTGAAGGCAGCCTGATCTACAGGGTGAGTTCTAGGGCAGCCAGGGCTGTTACACAGAGAAACTCTGTCTCGAAAAACCATAAAAAGAAAAGAAAAGGGGTTGGGGATTTAGCTCAGTGGTAGAGCGCTTGCCTAGCAAGCGCAAGGCCCTGGGTTCGGTCCTCAGCTCTGGAAAAAAAAGAAAAGAAAAGAAAGATGTAATCTCAGTAGCTAAGGATACTGAACATTACCCATACTTGTTTTCAGTTAACAGTTTTAACATCCCAGGTCTTACATTCAGATCTTTGATACATTTTAAGTTGTTTGTGTTTCTGTGGTTATTGTTTGTTTGTTTTGTAGGGTGAGAGTTAGCTGCACCAGTCTTTTAAAGTTATCTCTTCTAGATTGAGAGACAAAGACCTATAACACAGAACCGTTCATCCACACAAGCTGATGGCCGATGCACGGGGTCTCACTTGCACTTCTCTTGAGTACAGACATTGCGAAGTCTGTAAATTCTAAAGCAGCAAGGTTTGGTGATTGAGCCTGATATGCAGGGAACAGGGCGGTGAGAGGTGTCATGAACAAGCCAAGAGCAGAACAGTGCTTTTCCCTTCTGCTGCTGAGCTGCCCACACTCTGAACAGGGCATCCTGAGGCCTGAGAAGTGCCCAGCTCTGAGTATTCCCTGGACCTGATCCTCTTTCTTTTCTTGCCATATTTATGCATGCTATGATAGAAGAATGTTCAATTATTAAGGCAGCAGTTCTCAACCTGTGGGTCGCGACACCTTTGGGGATCAAACAATCCTTTCACGGGGTCACCTAAGACCGTCAGAAAACACAGATATTTAAATTGCAATCCATGACAGGAGCAAAATTACAGTTATGAAGTAGCAATGAAAATAATTTTATAGTTGGGGGTCACCACAACAGGAGGAACTATAATAAGGGCATTAGGAAGGTTAAGAACCACTGTATTAAGGAATGGTATTCTAGAACTAGAGAGAAAGCACACAGAAAATTCAGCAAGCTTGGGTTACATTTGCCAGGTTAGAAGTCCCCTGAGAGTAATGAACTGGTGCTGTGGCCTCCACAGCCCTTGGTACAATACCTGACATCCGGTGAACACAGCTCAGTTTGTGTTTTTTGAGCTACAATTAAGTCAAGTCTGAAAGCTTCACTAGCTTGTCCAAACGGTAGTGAGGAGAAGATAGCAAAGTTCTCTTGTGACTCATGAAAGGATATACATGTATCCAGGAAGACAGTATCAATCCCCCAAAATACACCCCAACTCTCCACCCCCCCCCACCACATGGACCAGGACCAGAGTGGATATATAAAGGAAACTTGGTGTGTCTATATTATGATTTATTTCTTAATCAAAGAGTAGAACTGAAGCATATATTATAAAAAGTATTCATCTGTTGTGTGATATTTTGATCACATTTTGACAATGTTTGCTTTGGATCAGAGGTTTTGGAGGACTGAGGACAAATAGACAGGAAGTAATAAAGTGGGGCTTAGAGAGGATCTTGTCCTTTGGGGTGGAGGAATGGAAGAGATCAGAGGTCACTGGTCACTTCTCCTCCACTTCTCCGATCATTCAGGTTCTTACTGCAACAGCTGACTCCTGATTTTTTTATTGATAAAGAATAATTAATAAATGTGACATTCATCCCTTCTGGGAGATGGATATGTGGATATTCGATACATTAACTTTTATGATTTTTCTGAGATTTGAGTTTTTGAATAACCATATTATTATTATTATTATTATTATTATTATTATTATTATTATTATTA
>CABHPR010126271.1:0-12365 GCA_902168415.1 Peromyscus melanophrys | reverse complement strand
ATTATTATTATTATTATTATTATTATTATTATTATTATTATTATTATGTTATTAGGTATTCTGGGGGTCCAATGTTAGGAACTACCAAGGTATGCTGGCTAGTTTTATGTCAGCATGACGCAAGCTAGAGTCATCTGAAAGGAGAGAGCCTCAATTAAGAAAAATGTGTCCCTAAGATTGCTCTGTAAGGCATTTTCTTAATTAGTGATTGATGTGGAAGGGCCCAGCCCACTGTGGGTTCTTTAAAAAGCAGGCTGAGCAAGCCATGAGAAACAAGCCAGTAAGAGGCACCCCTCCATGGCCTCTGCATCAGCTCATGTCTCCAGGTTCCAGCCCAGCTTGAGTTCCTGTCCTGACTTCCTTCAGTGATGGACTGTGATGTGAAAGTGTAAGCCAAATAAACCCTTTCCTCCCCAACCTGCTTGTGGTCATGGTGTTTCATCACCACAATAGAACTCTAACTAAGACACATGGTGACTCTCAGGTTTGGTGACTCTGGGTTTAGAAAAGTTGGAAGACTTACAGTTACAGTTTACAGCAGTGAAAGAACAGAGACAGAAACTGCCTGAGAAGCGGTGAGCAAAAGGCAGAACTGAAAAGAGGCCAGGCACATGTTCCAGTCCTCTGGCGGTACTCAGTTCTCTCAGAACAATGCATCGCCACCCACAGAACTCCCCGAGTCTTGGTAACTTCTTCCATTTTCTGAAGCTGAACAGCAGATAACGAAAAAAGGTGTGATTAGGTCACCATTTAGAGACAGAGTCCAAGTCAGGCTAACCCGCTGGTTTGGCCTCTGGTGGGGGCCACCATAGCTGTGTCACAACACGACAGGCGACGGGGTGGTAGGAGCCTACGTGAAAGTGAGAGGTCACATGGCAAGACAGGATGAGAGGGAAATCAGGAGGCAGCCTTGCTCCTTTGATAATAACCCACTCTACACAATTCCTGTGAGAACTACTTTTATCTCTTCTGAGCATGACTCTCCTGCTGACCTAATTACCTCCCTCTGGATCCCCCCACGCACACCTGCTTAAAGGTCTCATGACCTCCCAACACCTCTACTCTGGGGAGGAAGATTCCGGCTTAGGAAACGTTTGGGAGATAACACACCCTCAAACCACAGCACCTGATGGCCAAGGCTTTGTTCTTTGTTTCTAGCTGTGCCAGAGATCAAAATGATACAATGTAGCAGGTCTTCCTCGGAAATCAGTGTTAGTTCAAGCCTTCTGGAGTATTCCAAAGCTTGATACAGAAACACAGATCATCAGAGGCCATACTCGAGGAGCATGTGCAGGGCCAGCCTGCTCTTTGGAACACTGCGGGAGAGGGGATCAGAGTTTGAACATCCCAAACTCACTGAATCAACTCTTTATGAACCATCAACCCAAAGTAAGATGCAAGGCTCTACCTAGACTTAGAAAAGGTTTCATTACCTTGAGTTAATTACTTATCTCAAGCCTAGGAAAATACTGGGGTGCTGGGGAGGCCATTCCTCTCTAAAGCAAAGACACTTGGCCTCAGCCTAAGATTTAGCAGCAAATGCAGGGCCACAAGCATGAAAATGGCATCAGCTCATGAAAAGTCATAAGAAACAGCGAGGAGACGGTAGTTACTAAAAGCACTGCAGGGGAACACAAACATCAAGCAGAAACCTGGCTGGAAGCTTCCTTCCCGCTGACTAGCCATCACAGCACTGGAAAATATTATGCGGACCGCTTGGGGACTAATGTCATCAACTCAGGTATGGAACTTGAATGCAACACTGCTCACAGCCCAAGCAAGATGTACCCACCAGTGCAATAATGGCAAGTCTGTTATAGGGGTGACAAACCACTTTTTGATGGGATTTGAGGCCAATACCACAGGAATCTACCTCTGGTAGTGAAAACCCAGTCAAAAGCCCATGACTGGGAAGGACATAGACCCTAGCAGGGGGAGCTACTGCTGCTATTTTCCAACAGGAAATGATGAACCTGTCAAATTGCTTTTGAAATGACTATGGTATGGCCAAGGATAAGTGATGCTACCCGCTTGGGCCGGAGAAGCTTCTTTTTGCAGCGGGTAGCAGTCGGAGGCTCATAACTGGTCATAGGAATAAGACTAAGTGACAATTGAAGACTCAGCCATAAATGCAACATCTGTATTACCCCTTCCAAGCCTCAGCTCAAGATAAATCATAGAAGAAGGGGCAGAAAGAATGTAAGAGCCAGAGGAAGGGAAGAAGAGTGGTGTGGAACACTGACTTCTGAGCATGACACAGCCATTCACTCTTGAACTCATAGGAATGGAATGAACTGCCCAAGATGGAGCCCGCAAACAAGCTGTCCTGGAAAGGGGCGGGACTCACGAGGCTCCTCCCCTCCCCGAGGATTTATACATAGCTAGTGGTCACTGGGAGAAGGAGAGACATTTTCTTCAACATAGCCACTAATTGGTTGTCCACACTCTTAGAAACACCTACTGAAACACATTAGGTTGTTAAAAAAAAAAAAAAAAGACATGGACATGGACATGGAGGAAAGAGATCAAGGAGTAGAAGGGTCCAGGTCCAGGGGATCTGATGCCCTCTTCTGACCTTCAAGTGTACCTGTGTACATGTGGCAGACACACAGATACAGGCACACATACACATAAAATAAACTCCCCCAAAAGGAAAAACAATCATATGTCCAAAAAGGCTAAAGAAAAACAGAACACACTTTTAAACATATGAGCACAACATAGAAATTAAGTATGAAATAATTTAAATGTTCCAGATCTCAGATAATATGAGTGTCCCCAAATGAGTTGGTTCCAAAAATAAATTATGATGAATTAAAGGATTCTATGGATTTGATCTCTTTCAGCAGAAATAAAAATGATCTGAACATATATATGCATATATACATATGTATGACCCAAATGACTTAGTACGGTAATGTGTTGATGATTATTAATCTCAGAGCAGAACCACAAGCTTTCTCTCTGTGTGTGTTCTTTGCTTGTCTGTATTTACATATTAAAACATATGATGCTTCTGTAGAAGCATCAGTGCCACAAAATATCTCAAATTTTTATGTATAAAAAGGTCCCTAACTTGTTTGCATATTTAAATAGCTTGGAGATCTTTTAGCTTCCCAAGGCCCAGCTTCAGCCCAGGGTGGAGTATTGTGTACTTCTGAATCTCCCTGGCTGTTTCCTTTGGAGACCACTGCTGACCATACTTGTACTCTAGAGTGTCCCTCCCGAGTCAGACATTGGTATTGATTGCCAGGAGCTTGCCCATTCAGAAGCCATCTCAGGTCACTGCCGATCTATGAAGTGAAAAATCTGTCTTGAAATAGGGCCCCCAGATGTTTCTAGGGTAGCATAGTCTGAGAAGCTCTGATATAGGGCATGCTCTGTGCTCTGTTTCTAGTCGTGGTCATCTTCATTGGATTGGGGTGGGGGGGTCATGTTAGAACGAGCAATAACTATGGCTTCATGTGGGCAGCCTTAATATTTTTGTTAAATTAGTACATAAGCAGCTGGATATATTGGGTCATCCCTGTAACACTAGCCCTCGGGGAGACTGAGACACAAGGATTGCCACTAATTTGAGGACAACCTGGGCTATAGAATGAGTTCTAATACAGCTTGGGCTACATAGTCTCAAAAAGAATAATATAACAGTAAATGCTGGCTTCTTGATTTTATTATGACTATATTTCTGAAAAATGTTTGATGCTCGCTTTCTATTATTTACTCATGACTTAGAAAGGCTGAGACACTGCCCTAGTCTTTGCAACTATCTTCTCGGCTTTTGTATGGCTCTCTGCCTTTCTTTAACCACAATGAGACTCCCTTTATTTCTTTATACAACACAGACCTTTGTGGAAACCTTGGACTGTGTGTGTCGATGCTGACAGTGAGACAGGGAACCCACACTGCTGACTTTCAGAGCTTTTAACTGTGTGAGAAGCTTCTGTGTGGCTCCAATAGCTCTAGAACAACAGAGAAGGAAGGTCAGGGCACCATGAGAGGGCCTGGTGATTCAGCGATGGGAGTGGTCATCCCGCCCTGCTACTGGGATTAAGGACATTGTCATTAAGGAAATGTGCTTTGTGTCAAAGGTAAATGGAGGAAAGCCGTCCTCAGGAGAGAGTGTGCTCCCCAGCTTAGCTCACATTACTGGGGAGGACTGACTGGTCAGAATGTCTGGTGGTAAAGAGAAATTTGGCTCAAAGATTTTACAGGTCAAAAAACCACACTGCAGGGAAGCCTTCAGAATCTTGGGAGTTCCCGACTCCAAGTATGGAGACTCTTCTGCTCTGTGTTTTCCTTATGCGTGTTTCATTATCTTATGTTAACTGGCTTTCTTGGCATGATAGTAACATGACTGCCAAACCTGAAGGGCTACACTTGAGAGGGAAATCCCAGACACAGGGTATTTGAATCAAAGTGATTAGCAAGCACCACACCCATGTGTATAGGGGCAGCGCAAATTGGACTCAGTGGTTTATTAAAAAAAAAAAAAAAGACGTTTTGTTGGTTAGTTTTATGTCACCGTGACACCAGCTAGAGTCATTTGGGAAGAGGGACTCCCAATTTAGAAAATGCCTCCATAACACTGGGCTGCATGGGCTGTAGACACATTTGGCAGACACGTTCTTTATTAATGATTGGTGTGGGAGGAACTAGCTCACTGTGGGCCGTGCCACCTTGGGAAAGTGGTCATGAGTTGTATGAGAAAGCAAACTGAGCAAGCCAGGGGAGCAAGCCAGTAAGCAGCATTTCTCCATGGCTTCTGCCTCAGTTTCTGCATCCAGCTTCCTCCTTTGAGTTCCTTCCCTGACTTCCCTTGGTGAAGGAGTATGACCTTCACCTGCCCAAGCTGCTTTTGGTCATGTGTTTTATCACAGTATAAATGTTAACTAAGGCAGACATAAAGTTGGGAGGGGAGTGAAGCGGTGGGGAGGGGGACTTAGGAGGGGGTGGGGCAGAAGTGTGGGATGAATACGATCAAAATACACTGTACACATATATGAAAACCTAAAAGAATTTATTTAAAATATTATATTTAAAACGATAAACTAGATAAGAGACAGAAGGACAGTTGAGTCATAGTTGGTAATCATTATTTAAGCCTGATATTAGCAGCATGGTTGTTTCTTATGCTGTTACATATATATTTTGGAACTTTTGTTCCAATTGTTTTGAGACAACATCTTGCTATTTATGCTGGCCTAGAACTCACAGAAGTCTGCCTGCCTCTGCCTCCCAAGTGTTGGGATTACAAGCATGTGCTGTCACACCAGCTTATTTGGGAAATTTTCTTTAGATTAAGGAAGAAGTTCCTGAGAAGGAATCATGACAGCGTCTCATGATATGATATTGCCACCTCTCTCTACTGGGCTTCATTTCATCAGACCATTCCAACGCGATGCTCCATGAGAATCTGGAAATCACCATGACCAAAATCCAGCTCTCGATTGTCTCCTCTTCCTGCCACATTCTCATCATCTACTCAGCCACGGAGCCGATATCTCTGAACCATTCTTCCTTGATCTTGTATCTTCCTGATCCCAGTATCAATTTTCCCACTGAAATGGTTACCTGTCCCACCCTTGTTCCCTGTGGCCAACTTCCTATACCAAGGAGTCTCCCTCAGTGGCCTCAATGTCCAACCACCTCATATGACATTTCACAACGTTTTAGAACAACCCAGTCTTCTTTTCACTCATCCACTACCCATCTTCTGTAGTTTCTCCCGTAATTAAAGGCACAAAGACCTCAAATTCTTCTAAAATCGGACCAACTCTGATCTTAAATGCTTCCTGCCATGTTAACACAAACACAGTGTTCTGCAGACACTATTTCTCCCTTGTGAACACGTTGGCCTAATTGTATAAGCTGGATCTTAAAACCCACCTCCTTTCTAGAAAACCTTCTCCGCTTCCTTCCGCAGCAGCCACCACTCCCTCTTTTGTGCTGTCGGAGACATCCTTTAGTGTGGCACGTCTAATACCGTGCAGCAATTATCTTCTCACATTCCTGTTCTCCTTCCCAGCAGAAGCTGGTTTAGTCACAAAGAGTGTATCTCCCTCACATAAAGCAGTGTGGGGATAACTTTAAAAATAAATCTGAAACGGTAAAAGGATAATGGTTTGTTTGACTATTAGGGACCCCCAGATTCTAGCTCCGTCAGCAATTAAAGATTCGGCATTGATCCAGAGAAAGGGAACTCTCTCTTGAGCAGCTTTCTTCCTTATCCTGGTCTTATGAACCCTTTCCTTCTGAAGTTCTTGCCACTTAGTTCAAGTCCTTCGAATCTCTCGGAGGACTCCGACTTCTGAAGCCAGCTCTTACGTGCTTCAGTGACACACCTAGAATTCTTTTGAGAATTCCTCACTGGGCATGGCTTGGAGTGGCCAAGCCTTTGGGCATGCTCCATCCTGCCCCAGTCTCTTTGGATCCATGGTGCTAGGGTTTTACACAGTATAAGGTGGGGCCTGAACAGAAGCAAAGTACCAAAAGGGATGAGTAAGGAGACAGGAACAGAACCAAGGGCACAGCTTGCGTTGCCTAACAGCACAGTTTTCCGTAGCCAAGCTCACCGCCCATGCCGAAGAACAAAGGGTGTTCATATCCAGGGCCGGGACTGGCAAAGGAAGGGCAGATGACAGAGAAGGAAACCTTTTGGAAGCTCATTCTCCCCAGTCTTAGCATAGTTATGTCATTTCAGATCAGTCCCTTTACTCTCCGAAGACATTTAATGTGAGTTTGTCCATTCGTCTTCCTGGCCACCCTCAGAATGTATTAATCTTTCTTGTCTATCATTTCTCTCCACAAAGTATTGCGAAAGTCCCAGACACAATTCACATTATTCCTCTGATAATGTGTTGCTTAACATTTGATATTAGAGACTTTCATAAAGGTTACACAAGGAAATGAAGTAACGCTTACCTCAGTAGATTTTCACATGTAAACTCTCCATTAAGTACCACCAATGCTCTTTCTGATGTCATGGGAGATGGGAATAGTCAGAGATCTAGTTTTCTGCTCAGAAGAAATTGGGGGCTGAGTTGGGAATTTGGGGGAACATGTGCAAATCTTCCTTCCTATATTGCTCATTCCTAAAGAAAAGACTGGAAAAATTAAAAGGGGGCTTATTAATGGTTTATTAAAATTATATCTATCAGCATCTCCAAATAGTGGGAGTTTATGATCGAGTCCACTGGAAACAGTAGCTATCTTAGTTACTCTGCTGTTGCTGTGATAAGCACCATGACCAAGGCAACTTACAGAAGGAAGCATTTAATTTGGTCTTCAATTTTCAGATTTCGGAGTTTCAGAGAGTTATAGTCCATGATGACAGAGCAAAGGCATAGTGGTAGGAACAGCTGAGCACTTACATCATATTCACAAGTAGGAGACAGAGAGAATGAAATTTGAAAGGCACGGACTTTTGAGACCCCCAAGCCCTACGCCCTCTGTGATTCACCTCTCAATCCCTCAAAGATAATGCCAGCCTTTCTGCTTCCGATTTTTTGGCAGTGTTAACCACTGAGTTGAGAACATGGCTGGATGAGCAGGGAAGACAGGAAGCTCGGGATGGGTACCTGGAATGCAGGGGCTACAGACCATCCCAGAAGCAATGTCTCCAAGGCAGGTGGAGTAGGAGTTGAAAGATACAGGGAAAGAAGCAGGCTGGTATTCAAGATTTAAATGCTGAGGTTGCCTAGGGAGAAACCCAAGAGTGCAGATGCACATCTGCATGCCATCTGTGAAATGAGCTGTGAAAGCAAACTGCAGAGAAATGCACACACTTTCACACCATTCCCTTTTACAGTCAGTTCACGACAGCTCTTTTGAAATAAATAAATCTATATGAGTTCAGGGATCTGGGGGCTTTAATGGGCAACTGAACATGCAAATGGAAAGCGTCGGGATCTAACAAGGATAGAGTCAGCAATTCCACAGCAGCAGTGACGTCATTGTGAGAAGTCCTGCAGCCTTATGATTTGGCATCCCTGAGTTATCCTCTTCTCATTATATTCTCACCAGGGAAAAGCTTTCCAGGCATGTCATACACTGATGGATCTGCAAAGAGCCTGAGATTTGGTGGGGCATGGAGACCCAGTGGTTCTCGGAACTGCCAATTGGCTGAAAAGTTAAAAGACTATAAAGATACATGGACAGGCAGGCAGACAGATAGATAAAGAGGCACACAGATAGACAGGTAGGCAGACGATGCCAAGCAGTTTTCTCCACTTACCAGAACTCGAGGCTTAATATTATTTCCTGTGGTCTCAGAAGTGAGTGGGATGCAAATTTACTGACCTGTCTCTTTGCATAAAAGGTCCTTGACACGCTTTGGGGCACAGCAGACTGGATCATTCCATAATTACTACCTTGATCTGTCAAGTAGCATCAATTAACCAAGCTGCCTCTCACTTATTATCATAGTACCCATATTTACAGCCCTTGGCATACTCACAGTGCTCTTTAATCAAACTGTGTGTGGGCTCACAATCTAAGTCTCTCAACATACGAGGGACATCAGATGTGCCTGTTCACTAGACCTCCCAGATGGCTAAGGAAAGCATGGGCCAGTTGTGTAATGACAGCGTATAAGAATTATGTGACACTTAGGAAGCTAGTGGCTGATGAACGTTCTCCCTGAAGCAGAAGTGATGGGTGACTGAGATGCTATGGCACTGGACTAGAGGCATATCATTGTCTAAAGTTCAAAGGTCTGAGGATAAAACTTGCACGATCAGGGTATCAAAGCAAGAGCTACCATTGACCTCCACTTATCTGCTAAGCAGCACCACCTCTGGTTTCTTTGCTTTTTATTTTATTTGTTTACTGTTTGTTTTTGGAAGCGAGGTCACATGTAGCCCAGGCTGACCTCAAACTTGCTGTACTGCTGAGAATGACCCAATGATTTTTAACTGATCCTCCTACCTCTAATTCCCAAGTGCTGGGAGTACACGTGTGTGTTGCCACACTCAGTCTGTGGGGTGCTAGGGATTCAACACAGGGCTTCCTAAATGCTACTCAAGCACCATACCAACTAGACTACATCCCCAGACCCCTCCTGGCCTCTTGACTGAAGAGTGGGAAGGAGGGAGCCTTATCTGAATCTGGTCCACAAAGGCTCCAATGAGACTCTGCCAGGATTCTGATAGTTTTATCTTCTGTGTGTGAATGCATGCACAGTGTTACACGCTGACTCCTCAGCAGCCCCAAAGAAATCCTGAGACTAGACACATCGGCCAACTTTTCCAGTCATGTCCAACTTGACATGACTCTGCAAGCAGCTATAAAACAGGATTTTCCTCACATAGCCATCCTCACACTCGAGAAAGAGTCCATGCAGAAATGACATCTCTCTGCCATTCCCTGTCCTATCCCAAGGAACACAGGGGCTCCTCCCTGCCCCAGTAATTCTTTCTTGGTTTGCAAATCATAAACTGCACCCCTAATGTTTGTTGTAGATATGGAAATGATTTGAACATGGGTGCTGGATTTACTTTAAATGATTTCTGGATTATACATGAACCCAGATACATGTTAATTGTGTGGTGTTTCCTTCTGTTGCTTTAATAGTGAACGCCAGACTTAAGTTCTATGCTCTGTAATTAGATAAACTATCTTTTTTGTACTTGTTATTTTGTTGTTGTTGTTTTTACATGCCAACAGCAGTTTCCCTCCCTTCTCTCCTCCAAGTACCTCCCCTCCTCCTCTGTTTCTCTTCAGAAAAGGGCGGGCCTCCTATGGATATCAACCAGCCATGGTATATCAAGTTGCGGTGAGACTAGGCACCTCCTCTTCTACTAAGGCTGGACAAGGCAACCCAGTAGGAGGAAAGGATCCCAAAAGCAGGCAAGAGTCAGAGACAGCCCCTGTTCCCACTGTTAGGAGTCCCACAAGAAGACCAAGCTACACAACTGTAACATATTTGCAGAGGGCCTAGGTCAGTCCCAAGCAGGCTCCCTGGTTGTCAGTTCAGTCTCTGTGAGCCTCTATGAGCCCAGGTTAGTTGATTCCGTGGGTTTTCTTGTGGTGTCCTTGACTCCTCTGGCTTCTATAATCCTTTCTCCCCATCTTCCACAGGATTCCCCGAGCTCTGCCTAATGTTTGACTGTGGGTCTCTGCATTTGTTTCCATCGGTTGCTGAGTGAAGCCTCTCTGATGACCACTGGGCTAGGCACCAATCTATGAGTATAGCAGAATATCATTAGGAATCATTTCATTGACTTTTTCCCCCCAATTATGTTTGGTTCTATCCCAGGTCTCTGGGCTATCCAACCCTGGCCCTCCAGGCAGTGTCAGAGGTGAGCTCCCTCTCATGGTATGGATCTCAAACCAGACCAGTCATTGGTTGGCCACTCCCACAATTTCTGCTCCCATTTTTACCCCAGCACATAGTGTAAGCAGGACAAATTGTAGGTGGAAGGTTTTGTGGCTGGCTTAGTGTCCCAATCCCTTCACTGGAAAGTCTTGCCTGGTTACAGGAGACGGCTGGCTCAGGCTCTGTATCTCTCATTGCTAAGAGTCTTAGCTAGGGTCACCCTCATGGATTCCTGGGAGTTTCCATTGCTCTAGGATTCTAGCTCATCCCAGAGATGCCCTCTGACTCCATGGTCTCTCCCAGGACTCCCTCCATCCTCTCCCCCACCTGATCCCTATTGTTTCCATGCCCATCCCTGATCCAGACCCCTCCCCACCTCCACCGGAAATGTCTCTTCTATTTCTGCTTCATAGTGAGATTCATGTGTCTCCCCTTGACCACACACAGGGTTGCACACACCAAGGTAATAGTTGAAGCCTACGTTTTCCTCATTAGCCCATTCAATCATCTCTCCCTCCACAATTTTCAGCAAATAATTGCTCGCGTAACTGACTAGCCAGGTGACAAAATCCACGTCCCTCCCCATATGCTCTGACAGTATTTAGATCTTGAGTGTCCCCAAAGTGCGTGTGTTGCAGGCTTGGTCCCCAGAGTGGCGCACTTAGGAATTGGTGGATCTTTTAAAGATGTGAGGCCTAGTGAGAGTCCTTCAGATCACTGGGGGCTTACCCACAAAATGAACTTCTGCTTCCTGGCTATGACATCACTCATGCCCTGAACTGCTGCCTCATCTCAGAGGCCAATTGAGGCCTCCAAAACTATGGGCCAGAATAGACCTTTCCCCTCTATAAACTGATGGTCTCTGGTGTTTGTTATAGTGACGTGAAGCCAATTTACACACTGTCTTCTCCTTTCTCTTCTTGCTTACTCTGGACTGTGCAGGCATGATGCTGCCTCTGGCCAAGCTGCCCTGCCCCTTCCCTGCACTGACACATTTGTACCTCTCCAACTCCTTCTCTTCCCATTCTCATGGGCAGTGCTTTTCAAGACCTCAACTGCCCCCCACTGGATCCCTCTGCCCACCAGTCTTCCATCCCAGCAAAGAATTGGCCTTCCCAAGGCCATGAGATGCATCCATGTTTCTCCCCTCCTCAACACAAACACCATCGATGTCTCTAAACCAAGCCTTGTTCTCATGTAATGGAAGTGTTTTTGACCCAGGCTGGTATCCATCTCAAACTCAGAACATGTCATCGTTTGGAAACAGTCTCTGAAGATTTAATTCAGAGCAACTAGGCAAAATCACTGGAGATGTGTGGCCTACGGACGACTGTTCTGTACGAATCCAGTTGGACACGGCTGCAACCATTTTACCACCACAATTGCCCCCAGACTAATCCTAGTTGCTTTTTCTCACAGTTTCTCAGCAAATTGTAACAGAGGCTCACAGTGGGGTGTGCACAGCACGCTGTAGCCATTGACCCTGCCTCCAGCGATGCGCCCCGTTCTGACATTAGATAAAGATAAAGCAGAGGCATTTCAGCTTGGGTGAAATCAGTTTTGTCCCGCTCAGCATGTTCTGAGAACGAAGGTCATGAGAAGATAGCAGCAGAGGTAAACACTGCCTCTGTGTGCTTCCAACCATCTGGGATCCCCAGAAGCCAGGATCAGGCAAGGAGAACTATCTCTCTTAGGGCCTTGTTGGGAAGTCTGGCCCCGATAACTCTTCAACTTTAGGCTTGTGGCTTCTAGGCTCATGACAGAGTCGGTTTATCACCCATCAAGGCACCCAGTTTGTGGTGATTTCCTACTGTGCAGCAAAGAAATTAATGCAATCCACTTTATCCTCTTCCTCACCAAAAGCTCAAATAAACGCATAAGCCAAAGGTTGGGGTAGTATTCAGTGGATAGTGCTTGCCAAGCATGCGTTAGCCCTGGGTGTGATCCTTGGCAACACACAGACACACACAGACACAGACACAGACAAACACACACATGCACACACCCACCACCACCACCACTACCACCACCACCACCACCACCACCA
>CABHPR010126270.1:24193-41263 GCA_902168415.1 Peromyscus melanophrys | reverse complement strand
GGAAAAGATGGGGGAAAAGAGGAAAATTATCAGCCATGAGCAGTAGTGGATCAAAACATACTCAAAAGGTGTTTCACTTGCAAAACAGAAAATACAACTGGGAAAATAGTATCCAAACAAACAAGTGTTTCCAAGGGTAAAATACAACTAGAAATCATGCTAGTAATAAACACAAGTGTGTTTAGAAAAGACTTTATGATTCCAATCCTACAGACATGGTATTCTAATGCATAGCCAAGCTTAAAAGAAAGTGGAAATTCCCCAGGTAACAAGAATACATAAGAGAATGGCATCAAGCCTAGAAATATACTCTAAAGGCAGAGAGCTAGGACACCATCACCCACACAGGCAGAAAGAGGAGAGGAGATGGGACTGAGAATCCCATAGAAAGCCTAGCCTTGGCAGGCTGCTCAGACCACAGCAACTACTACTATCAACTAAGAAAACCTACCCAGCAAACAGCAAGGCGGCTGTTACATGACTACAACACTGGACTGTGAAAATTCTTCTGAAGACAGCAAGCCATTTAAATCTCCAACTGAAAGAAATACCTAGGGATGTAACCCAGAGGAAAGAATGGACTGTAAGAGACAAAGAGGAGGTGAGAAACTAATGAAACATCAGCCAATAATAGCAGTCTCATTTTGTAGATATAAAAAGAATAAAGAACTTCAATACTGAATATATGAGAGACTTGGGTTGGACCTCAAAATGAAATCCAGCTACCTATATGCTGATGCACAATTCATATTTGCTGGTTTTGAGTGCGAGGGGTTGAACCTAGGGTCTTGTGCATGCCAGACAAGTGCTTTAGACATTGAGCTGTCCATGACATACCCAATTCCATGACAATTTAATGACAGAAAGCTTGAGAGTAAACCTAGGGACTCTGCATGTGGTAGTGCATACCTATAATCTTACTGCTTAGAAAGCTGAGACAGGAGGATCTCACATCTGATGCCAGCTGAGACTACATAGCAACATCCTGTGTCAAAAAGTCAGAAAGGGGAGGAATATATATATATATATATATATATATATATATATATATATATATATACTTATCAGATAAAACATAGCAAAAGAAAGCTCACATTAATATCAAGCAAAAAATTAAGGAGACAAACAGTATCACTACAAGTATATAATGGCAAAAGAATAATTCATAGGGTTGATAGCTCAGTGGTCAAGAGCACCTGCTACTCTTGTGGAGGACCCAGGTTCAGTTCCCAGCACCCATGTGGCAGCTCACAACCATCTGTAACTCCCATTCTGTGGGATCTGGTGCCTCTTTCTGACTCCCAAAGGCACAAGGTACACATGTGGTGCACAGCCATATATGCAAGCAAACATCTACACATAAAATAATGAAAGAAATGAAAATGTTTTAGAAAGAGTAATTTAAATCAGGTGTGATGGCAGCACTCAGAAGGTTGAGGCAGGGGGACTGTTCTAAGTTTGAAGCCAGCCCGGTCTATATAGTAAATTCTGGGCCAGTCACAGTGAGACCCCCCCCCATCTTAAAATAAATAAGTAATTCACTCTAAGACATGATAATTCTGAACATACCTAAAACTAGCAACATAAGGAAAACAAAATCTTAATACGAAGGTGGAAGGTACACAACCCTGAAAAGTTCCTAACATTATTCTCCCACAGTGGGTAGATCAAAAGACCAAAAGTGAATGGGGCTAGAAATGATTTACTAACACAAGAGACCTGGTGCAGTGACGGCAATCACACGGAATGCTGCATCCAGCAATTCGAGAACGCTCGCTCTCTTTCAAGCAAAACTGAACCATTTCCCCAAACCATCTACATAATTACACACACACAATTTCAAGAGCATGGTCACATCTAGGAGAAAGGAAGAGCACACTTTGGGGGTATCCTTCGGTATTTCAAAGGGCAAATATGACAGCATTTTAATACCTACTAAATTTCTGAATGAATTTGTAGATTCTTGTTATATTGGGAGGACTTTCTTCATATTTAAAATTTACCTTTACATATAAATTCTTAAATTTTTAACAATTTAATAGCGGACAGTTAGGATTTATAAACCTTCCAGTACGTTTCCAGAGACCTTATGAGGCAGAGACTCGGACCATAATCTAACATGAAATACTGAGGCAAAGCTCTCCAGTAAGGACACACTTGCAGTTCATATTCAGCTGGTCCCCAGGGTTTCTGGCCAGTTACCAACTTAGTTCCAAACTGTGCATGATGGCAAATGCCTTAATCCAAATACTTAGAGATGGAGGCAGGTGGATCTCTGTGAATTCAAGGCCAGCCTGGTCTACATGGGGAGGTTCAGTCTCAAAAACAAACAAACAAAAACACATAACAATCCCAAACAAAAATTACAAGAATGTGGTATGCATGTAACATGTATGTAATAGCACTGGCTTTGTCTCCCTTGTTATATGAGTTCTAACAATCCACAAGAAGGAGTCTGGGTAAATCTTTTTTGCAAAACAAATTATTGTTTTTAAAACTATTTGTATGCTCCAGTTTTCAAGTGGGTGTGTATGCTTCCTTCTTCAAATGTTTGGTTGTCCTGGAATGAACCTATGAACATATAAAGCAGAGGTCTCGCACTGTTATCCATCTGCAGCACTGATGGAATGATTTAGGAGTGCTTTGGGGGAAGAAACCCCAACAGTCGAATCCATCCACTCATTGCTGTGTGGAAGGACATGGGAGGGGGAAGTAACGCCTGTGCTGCGGTGCACAGGTGCCAATCAGAGGACAGCCTCCGTCAGTCCTTGCTTTCCGCATTGTTTGAGACAGGGTCCCTTTCGTGTTGCTGGTCGCTGTGTTCACCAGCTTAGCTGGCATACAAGCTGCACGTGATTCTTCCCCTCCCATCTCTCCTACCTCACCTGGCTTTGTGTAGATTCTGGAGATTTGAACTCAGGACCTCAAGCTTGTGCAGCCAGCACTTCCACACTGAGCTATCTCCTCATTGGCCTCTATCTACAGTTTTTTCCCATCCATCCTCCTGATGTTGGGGGAATCATGAGATAGTTTTTACTTTCTCATTTCAGACTGAGCCAGCATTTGGTACTCAAGAGGAACCCATAACTGCTAATTAATACATACTCCAGTGATAAGAAACAAGCAAGAAGTAACTACTTACAGGAATTATAGCTGTCTCTAGGTTTTTATTTACTTAAGCTTACAAATAGACTTAGAATTTCAACGAGGTAATAAGAAGATGTATCACCTGTGTAGGCTTACTACTCAGGGTATTTTCACAAATTTTATGTATCAAAAATTTATGCAGTGTTAATATTTAGCTACCTACTGAAATATTTAACATTTTAAAGAAAGGCACAACCTGCTAAAATATTAAGAACTCAGAAAAATTTTAAGAAAAAAATGCTGAGGAGATACCAGAGAGGAGCTCAGAGTAGACTGAAACAGAACTCCAAGAGAAAAGGAAGTCAGAAAAATGAAGAAGAAAGGGACTGTCTCCAAACAGGAAGGGGGAAACACCCAGGAGCTTGCCAGAGGAAAGAACCATGCTGGGTGTGGCTGCAGCGCCACAGAAGAGCGCTCAGCTGGCATGTGCAGGGCCCCAGCCTCACTCCTCTGAAACAAACATAAATACTTACTCAGTGCTGAAGACACCTCTCAACTGCAAGGCTGAGATGGAGCTTAGAGGTACACTGCTCGTCCAGTGTGTCTAAAGCCCTGGGTTTGATCCCCAACACTGGTCTGACCAACCAGGAAGGGTGGCCTTTGAATAACAAGAGCTGTAAGATATATGCATTCAGTAGTATGTATCTACACCACTGATCTCTTGATGTATTAAAATCAGAGTGTAAACTTCCAACAGTACCACAGCTTTGAGACAGAAACAAGGGAAGTCCACAATGCACATGCTTGTTTTTGTTTCTGGGACAGGGTCTTACCATGTAGCCCAGACTTGCCCAAACTCATGGTCTTACTTCCACACTCCTTCCACACACACTGTAGGCAGACTTTTCTTTCACACCCTCCAGTTCCCAAATAACAGATACAGAGACAATATTAATTACAAAGCAGCTAATATCTCAGGCTTATTACTAACTAGCTCTTACAACTTAAATTAACCCATTCCTTATTAATCTATGTGCTGCCATGTGGCTCATGGGTTTATCTGTCCTCCGGCATGTCTTGCTCCCTCTGTGTCTTCTGGCAACTCCCTGACTCTGCCCTCCCTCTCCCCAGCATTCTCTCTGCCCTGATAATCCTGCCTAGCCATTGGCCAATCACCTTTTTATTAAAAATAAGAGCAATGCATATTTACAGTGTACAAAGATTGCTCCACAGCAACATACAATATCGGAAATTTGGCACACACCATCCCACCTAGCTTTCCCAGACTCCAAAGAAGAAAAACAAGACTGCCACAAGCTGACAGTATGTATATTAGTAGTTACTTTTCAGCCCTAAGTAGATTACTGTCCTGTTAACAGAGGGCATTGACCCTGACATGTAGCATGAATCTTAAAAGTTCTTATGGGGCTGGAGAGATGGCTCAGTGGTTAAGAGCACTGACTGCTCTTCCAGAGGACCTGAGTTCAATTCCCAGCACCCACATGGTGGCTCACAACCAACTGTAATGAGATCTGGCGCCCTCTTCTGGCCTGCAGAGGCACATGCAGGCAGAACACTATAAATAATAAAAAAAAAAGTTCTTATTAATAAAATCAAACCTGAGCCAGTTATTGGGGTGAACACTGGAAGGTCAGAGAGACAGATCAAGCCACAGCTTCCTCACCTTGCCGGATCCTCAGCTGGTCTTGTTTCCTCAGACTGGAGGCCTCTGAGTCCTCATCCAGAATGGGTCTCAGCTGAACTGCTGCTAGAAGCCTGAATGCTTAACCAGGCCAAATGCTTCTCCAGGCCAAATGCTTCTCCAGGCCAAATGCCTCTAGTTTCTGGTCCTCACGCCTTATATACCTTTCTGCTTTCTACCACCACTCCCTGGGATTAAAGGCTGGCTTTCTGGGATTAAAGGTGTGTATCACCGTGCCTGGCCATTTCCAATGTGGCCTTGAACTCACAGAGATCCAGAGGGATTTCTGTCTCTGGAATGCTAGGATTAAAGGCGTATGCTACCACTGCCTAACCTCTATGTTTAATATTGTGGCTGTCCTGTTCTCTGACCCCAGATAAGTTTATTAGCATACACAATAGTTTGGGGAACACAATACCCCCACACTGACATGACCTGATGGTTATACCTATGTGAAGACTTCATGCCTTGATTTTCTTCCAAGATGAGGCAAGAAGCCAATGTAAGAGCCCATACCAAGAGTGAGACATTAGGCGGGGCCAGGGGCAAGCTGAAGTATTTTGGTTTATTTTTTGCTAATTGAAGCCTTTAAAACACACACACACACACACACACACACACACACACACACACACACACACACACACACAAACGTTTCTAGACTGACTTATTAGGTAGATTTTAGTTTTTGTTTTTGTTTTGTTGTGTATTAATTTAAAAAGATACACAGAAATTGAAGCTACACCTCATTCCCTAGAGGCAAACATTTTTTAATGTGTTCACTCTTCCTTTTGTGGCTATCTTCATATTTCTAAACAATTGTACTGGGTAGTGGTGACGCATGCCTGTAATCCCAGCACTCAGGAGGCAGGGGCAGGAGGATCTCTGTGAGTTTGAGGCCAGCCTGGTCTATAAAGTGAGTTTCAGGACAGCAAGGACTGTTACACAGAGAAACCCTGTCTCAAAAAAACAAAAACAACAACCACCACAAATAATAATAATAACAATAATAATCTAACAATGTACTTAAATTGCCCTGTCTTGGTTCACTGATCCTGGATATTAACTATTAACTTACCATATACCATTTTAGTAACTGAGAATTTAGGATATATATATATATCCAACTTCTTCAGCTCATTTTCCCAACATAACCATAGCTGATTTTTTGGGGGGGGGGGGTTTCACATTAAAAACAAAATGTGTGTATGTGTGTGTATTTGTGTGTCTGTGTATATGTGTGTGTCTGTGTATGTGTGCATATGCGATGGAACACAAGTACATATGTGCAACTTTATGACATCTAGGGCTTGTACTCAGGTTGTGAGGCCTGAACAAGTGTGCCTCTACCCACAGAGCAATCTCACAGGCCCTTCTTTTTAAATTATGTAATATTCAGAGATTATATTATCTAGACATATAAATATCACACTAGTGAGTTGACTATGGCTACTTCTCCCTTTTTGTGCCAGTGTGTTGTGGGTTTTGTTTTCTGTTTTTGAGTTAATAACTTTTCCTCCTTAGAATTTGCCACATTTACGGTTGTTGCATTGTCCCAGGGTTCAGACCCTACCCTTTAATAACAACCCAGTGGAACTTTTGTATGATGGAATCAGTCAAAAGGTATCTTTTCCTGGAGCCCTCCATCTGTCCCTCCCAGTCTGGACCAATTTCTCTCTAGGCCCAGACAAAGTACACCTGTCCTCTGGGGTCTTCCTTCAACACAATCCTAAATCCCCTACTCATTTCTTCTGCTTCTGGATCCTGTGTCACCTGTGTGTTGATGGAGTGCCTCTTTCTGGCAGGATGCCTTCTCCTGTAGCTTCCTGAGAAAAGGCAAATGGGTAGGAGAGGAAGCAAGGGTCACCAATCAAAATGCACATATGAGCTTAACTTCCTGTTATCAGCCTAGCATCTCACTCCTTGTCTCCCTTGCTTAGTTTTGATTTTCTATCATCTCAGAAATGATTACACATGCATGCCACCACTCTGCCCACCAGAATTTCTGATTCAGTAGGTCTGAAGCAGGGCCTGGGAGTCTGCAGTTTGATGCTGATGGTCTGGAAGCCACATTTTGAGAACCATCACCATTTAAAAAGTATCCTTGAGACTCAGACTAAAATCATCCCCATCTCTTCCATCAGAATATCTTAGTGCTTCCTTTAAACAGTGCTTTAGTCAACAAAGAAAATATGGGATATGATTATGTTGAAAAAAATGAGGAAGAGAAGATGGTTCTAAGGAGCACTTAAGAATGTAATTAACTATAAATAACAGCGGGCCTACCACAGCCAGCTAATGCCATGGAGGACTTCTCTGGCAGTGGGCAGTTTGGGGACAGTTCAGTTTCTAGTGGAGATTATCAATTATCCTGCTACATTTCTACTCTACAGGGCTATACTGCCCATTTCCATGGTATATTCCCACTGAGGGTGGAGTCAGGAAGGGGCTATGCAATACAAACTCCAAAGGCAGCTCTGGCTTCTTTAAGACATAATTTTGATTCTAAATATGACTACAAAAGCTCTTGTTATTGAAAAAGTCAATGTTTTTTCCCGCATCCACCAAATTATCATTAGTGTCTTACTGACCAAAACATGGAAGATAACTTGTGAGATGGGACATGAGTAAGGAAGTGTGGGTAACAGGTAGTGTCTGCTCCTCTGCTATTGGAACCTTCCCCTTTAAGGCTGCCTGAATTGTTTTCACTGTTGGATATTGAACCCAGGGCCTCATGCATGTTAGGCAAGTATTTCACCACTGAACTACACTCCTAGTCCAAGTCTCCCTTAATTTAAATCCAATTCAGCTGATATGAAGTCAGATCAATAACATAAACACACAGTAATACACCTGGACCTCTATTCTTCCCAGAAGTAGCCTTGGGTGACAGACACATAACCTTGAAATAGCATAGTTACAAGCATTATGTTTTACAGAGGCACAGTTAAGCTGAGCCATGACGGGGTGTGCCTGATGTGACAGTCAGCATTTTGAAGGCATGGTGAGCTTTTTCAAGTGGATGACACATTGCTGACATGGCTGAGGATGTGAAAACCAAGCATGATTGAAGTCTGTCCACAGACAGTCATTTTCCTGCTCAGAGAATCTCTTTTTATGGTAGTCAAAACTGTGTTATTGTATGACACAGTAAGCCAAGAGAAAAATCTACCAGCAGGACTTGGGTATGCCCTCAATAAGTCAGATCCTTTTCCTTTGTCCTGAACACACAGGAGAGGTCTGTGATTCTGAGTGCAGCCATCAGTGACCATGGGGAAGCAGAAAGCACACTTAGGCTGAGGCTTGCACGAGCAAGTTCTAATCTCATTCAATTTCTAGCTCTGTGACCTTGAATCAGTCACACCTCTTTTCTGGGCTTTAGTTAGCTCCTCTGTACTTGAGGGGGTTGAACTGTGCCTTTGTCTGTGGGTCATCTGAGTGCTTCAGCAGGAAAAATAGCTGAATATTTTTAGATGGTTGAAACAGATAAAAGTTAGTTTTAACCTCACCACTGTTATCATTAAAGGCTACCTAATCAGACCTCTCTTTCATTCCAAATTAATTTAATGATTTAAATTGTAACTTAGAGCTTGCATGGTGCTTGCTTCGACATTTCTGTTTCTCTCTCCAGCCTGTGTGCACTAAGTAGGGCAGGCATTATAACTCCCTTTATCTTTCCCATACATACAACGCTCACTCCTGGACATCTATGGCAGCAGTTTGTAGAACTTGATCATGGGTCATTTCCTCTAAGGTGGCATTACACTCTTCTGGACTCTATTCCAGACATACTAAGCCAGAACCTCTGGGGCAAGGGCCCTGGGATTTCTTTGCATTTGTAACAAAAACAAAAACAAAAAAAACAACAACAAAACAAAACAAAACACTGACCATGTGATTGTTATGGACCCTTAATTTGAAGACTTGCTCATTTACAGAGAAAGGGTAAAGAGAACTAGCATTTGAGACCATTGTGGTGGTTGGATGAGATGTGACCCATCCTCTCAAGTATTTGAAAACTTAGTCCTCCTTTGGTGGTACTGTGTGTGGCTTCAAAGGTGTGTCCTTACTGGAGGAAGTGTGTCATTGGGAGCAGGCTTTGAGAGCTTAGGGCCTCACCCTACTTCAGTGTGCTCTCTCAGCTTCACGTTCGCACTTCAGTATGTGAGCCCTCGGCTGCCTGCTCCTGCCTCATGCCTTCACTCCGCCATCATGGACTCTAACTCCCTGGAACAATAGACCCAAAGAAATTCTTCTGAAAGTTGTCTTCACCATGGTGTTTTATCAACAGAAAAGTAACTAATACAACCATGTACTTGTGGCTTTAAATAAGCCCCCCAGTTAAGCCTCATAACAACTCAGGAAGAGTATGGGGCTTGCAAATGAAGATTTCATTGTGAACCCTTTCCAGATACACAGAAAAGTTGCAAAAACATTAACATTCCTTCCACAGAGACTCCCTGTTCTGATTATCTTACATTCCTGGGTTTAGTTTGTCAAAACCAACATCAGTACAATACTACTAGTTGAATGCCACATTCTCCTCATACCTCATCAGTAGTTTCACCCATAGCTCCTTTTTCCTTTCTCTCCTGGATATTAGTCTTGCATTCTACATTTGATTGTCATATCTCTATAGTCTCTATTAGCCTGTGACAGTTTCTCAGTCTTCTTTTTTTTTTTCAATGACCTTTAATTTTTAAGGAGTCTAATCAAATACTGTTATACAATGTTCCTCCATTGGTGTTTGTCTGATTTACCACCAACATGGTTAGACAATGACTATGAGTTTGAGGAAAGAATGTCACAAAGTGAAATATCTTTCCCATCCTATAACATCAGGGGTGCACAGTATCCGTTAGTGACAGTAATGAAGTATGTTTGTAATTACAGTTAAACCAAATAGAAAACACAGTATTCCATATCTGCTAAGTAACAGGACTAGAATAAACTTTAACTTCTCTTCTCTACCATTTCTGGTTCCAAGTGGCCATTCTAGGTTTACCCACCCCCACCATAAAACCATCCACCTCAACCCAACTTTTCATTCTTTTGTGTGTTTTAGACTCCACTCTGCTCTCTAGGTTTTCCAAATTTTTTAGTGTTCAACTCAAATCTACTCTACGCTTTGAAATCCAGAAGATCCCTAACTCACTCTTATTTCATGACAATCTGTAGCATTTTATAGTCTGTCTCTTTAACTATTCATTCCTCTCTGAACATCTTATAGTAATTTCTGTCTTTCTTGGATACCATGGAATCATAATGGAAAGAGAAACCAACCTGTATGTGAATTAATTTGCTCCTGAGTGAATGATCTTAATAGTGTATCTTCTACATCAAGACAGGTCCTCACTCCTTCATCCTGTAGTCAGAGGAATGTCCTAAACTGCCAATCTAACTATAATATTGATTGACTTAATGCTTCAGTGAGGCTGGGGATATGGTACAACATGTAACAGCACCTGCTGCACAAGCATGAGGAGCAGAGTTCAGATCCCCAGCACCCACATAAAAGTCAAGCAGGCATGGAACCTAATCTCAGTGTGGGAGGTAGAAACAGGCTAGCCTAGACTATCTGAGCTAGGGACGTCTGGAGTCAAGTAAGAGACTCTGCTTCAACACATAAAGTAGAGAGATCAAGGAACACATTTGATATCAACCTTTGACTTCCACATGCCATGTGCATGACCACCTACACACATTCATGCACCCACACACATGTCAACACATCCACATCCACTCCACATACTCATGAAAAAAATAAGCAGGGTTTTTTCCCAGTGACTCTTCACAGCTTAGAGAATAAAGTCCAATGTCTGATCCTAACACATGAAGTCCCTGTGCTCTGAGCTCTGCCTGTTTCACTTCATCTCTAGCCATCACCTCACACTCCACTCCACAATATCCCACACTTCAGTCACAGTGGATGATTGGTGATTTCTAAGTGCCCTGTGACCTTTCTGAGCTCTGGGCTTCTGCACATGCTCTGTTATCAGTGCAGATGCCATTATAGAAGACTCCAGCTCACGATGTCTGGTACAACAATGACAATTATAACATCACAGAACAGCAATTTGAAAGGCAGACAGGGCTGTGCTGCAACTCAACAACATTCAACAAAGATCCATGGTGCTTTTATCTCTTAGCTTTGCCATCCTTGGAAATTTTGATGTGCCCTTAGGCTGTCTCCCTTCATTGTTGCAGGGTGCCTGTGGTAGTTCTAATAAGCATCCTTTCTAAGCACAGCAATGCTTAGAGGCAAAAAAAAGAAAGGAGAGCTATTTCTTCCAGTGTTTCCTTTTTAGATCAAGAAGCACTTCTTGGAGGCCACATCAGACTTTCTCTTATATCTCATTGGTTCAAACTATTACATATTCTACTCCTAGGCTAATCAAACAAAATTAATAAGCCTGCCAAACCTATTCTTGAGGCTTTTGTAGTCAGAGATGGGGGTACTCTCCCTTGGATGAGCAGAACAAGTAACTGAGCAAAATCTTGTCCAGAAAGAAGGAACTTAATGACTACTGGAAAGGCAGCCAGTAGTTCCAGCCACACTGTAGTTGTTGCCTGATCCTGCTATCCACCAGGCGGACTCCTTCATAGCCTTTGAGATTTAACTTAAAAAGTACCTCTTCCCACACACAGAGATTATATATAAAGTAAGGAACTGGGGGTGGGGTGGGCAGATAGATCACCCCAGGAAAGAGTAATAGAATAGTTAGTTATGGATAGATGGGAGGGCTGGAACAAGAAGATCAAGTGGGAAGGGGGAAGGAGGAGGAAGATGAGGGAAGGAATATGGGGAGAGACAGATAAAATTAAGGGCCATTTGAGGGGTGGTATGGAAACTTAATACAGTAGAAACTTCTTAAAATATATACATATATTAAGATGATCTAAATGAAATCAATAAATAATGAGAGAGACAGAGCCCCAGTTGGCTATCTCTCATCACCAAATTGAGCTTCCAATACTGGGATTAGGTTACAAATAATTGAGTTGTTAGTCAAAGGGGTCTTATGGGAACTACCAAACAACCCAGGCTGTTGCCAAGACTATAGGATGCACGCCACAAACCAACAGCAAGACCCCTTGCTGGAGACAACACCTACACAACTTATTGAATATGGAGAAGCCAAGCAGGAACCTCCATGGAGCCTTCACCCCTACATGCTAGCATCTTTGGTACAGAAAGATACTCTACACACTACCAAAGGACAAATATAAACACCAACCCAGCCACAAACCATTTGATCTACAATTGTGTTCTGCCTGCAAGATATGCTAATTCAATGGTGGCACAAAGCTTGTGGAAGTAACCAACCAATATCTGATTTGACGTAAGGCCCACTCCATAAGATGGAACCCATACTTGACACTGATTGGGTGACCAAGAATCTAAGACTAGATAGCCCAAGGATCTAGTGTAAAACCAAATGCTACTGGTCTAAAAAAGAAAAGTAGTAATAAAATGATTTCTAATGACATTCTGCTATACTCATCGATCACTGCCTTATTTAGACATCATCAAAGATCTTCCTCCTGCAGCAAATGGTAACAAATACAAAGTCCCACAGTCAGACATTAAGCAGAGAGTGAGAGACCTTGGAACACTCAGACCTAAATGGAATGTCTCCATCAAATCCCTCCTCTCAGACTCAAGGGATCCCCTGAAGAGGAGGCAGAAAGAGCATAAGAGTCAGAAGGGAAGGATGGAAGACACCAAGAAAACAAGGCCCTCTAAACAACATGAGTGATATACATATGAACTCCAGACACTGTGGCCAAGGCCCTCTAAACAACATGAGTGATATCCGTATGAACTCCAGACACTGTAGCAACATGCACAGAGCCTGCTCAGGTCTGCACCAGATGGGGGTCCTAGAGCTAAAGGAAGTGGACATATACCTCCATCCCTAAACCAGAAGCTATCTCCAGCTGATACCCACTTGCAAATGAAAATTTTGTGTTCTCCAAGAGAGTCTCACTGGGGATACCTGAAGGGTAGGATGCATGCCAGCAATAGATAGCCAATAGAAAATAAACTCAACAGCATCTTTGGAGGTTTCTTGTCTCATAATGTTATGTCAGGACTTTTCCTTTTCTTTTTTTTTTAAATTTAATTTAATTTTTAATTTTTATTTTACTTTTTTTATATTTTTGCCTTTTTACTCTACAGGTCCTTTGCATATACATTATAGCTTCCAGTTTAGTGTTTTTATGGGATTCCCGGGTGCGCAAACAAGTGGGTTGCTGCATCTATATCTGTTTCTTGTGGCTTCCTGTGCTCTTTTCCTTTCATCTGTTTGTTTTGTCCTATTCCCACGTATTAGTTTTTGTTTTATTTTATTTTATCTTATTTTAATTATCCCTTAGAAATCTGTCTGTTTCCTGATGAGAGACAGAAAGGGGATGGATCCAGATGGGAGGAGAGGTGAGGAGGAGCTGAGAGGCAAGAGGAGTAGAGGGAGGGGAAACTAAAACCAGGATATATTATGTGAGAAAAATATTTTCAATAAAAGGAAAAGAAAAAAAGGAAAAAAATTGCTTCTTTCCAGAAGGCTTCTGTGATAGCATCAAGCAGAATCAAATGCTTCTCACTCTGAGGTCCTGGGGTTCATGTTTCTACCACAGCACTTGTTCAGAAGCTGAATTCTGCTGGCTTTAGAAAACATGAAACCTTGGAAGGAAGGCAGTGTGTTCTATTAATTCTTCAGCCCAACCTTGAAAGAAAGAAAAGAAAGAAGGGAAATTGGGAGGAGGAGGAGAAGAGAGGAGAGGAGAAGGGAGGAGAGGGGAGCTGGAGAGGGGGAAGGGGAGGAATGACACCCCCCCCCTTTGGTAGTTGATCTATAAAAATAGAGTAATTTTTACTTTCCAGTGTTGTTTTAAACTTTAAATAGGATAATAGAAAACACTCAACTCAGTTTCATTATATTCTGGACAACATGTGCCTCACCTTGTATTCTGAAAATGTCATCTCCCACCCCACCTCCATATGCTTCCTGCGCAAGCCTGTGCAGAATTGCTCTTCAATGTGTTGCTAATTCATCAGAATCTTAAACTTTTAAAAATACAGATTACAGAACTAATCAAACCAGTTCATCTTGCCCTGTCTTGATTTCCTTTATTCAATGTCTTGAAGATTTCTTTAACAACATTTCCTAAATTCTCTATTAGCAGAACGTTTAAGAGAGGTCCCTGCAGTATCAGATCTGCACTCTCCTCACCATCTTTCACAAACACCCTTTTGCTTTCTCTCCCCTTTCCTCAGCATTCTGGGCTTCATTTCAGATCTGTCCCTCTGAGATATGCCTCCCTCCCCTTCCTAACACTTCTTTGTTGCTAAAAATAGGTGATGTCCCTTCAGAGCAAAAACAGTTGGCAAATCAGCTTTTATAGGTACAGCTTCACATGGGGCTCTGTGAGATAGGGGGATGGATAGATTTGATACAAGAAGCTAACCACCACTTCCTCTCCGTGGACCCCTGAAATCCTCAAAGGAATTCACAAAGCCCACGTAAAAATAGCAACACCATCCTCATCAAAAATGCACACTATAAAGGATGCTAAGTGAGACTTCGCAGAATGCTAAAGAGTAAATAAAACAGCCACTCTGAAGAGCACCAGAAAATGTTCTGAGGAAGCATTTAATTAAAAGGCCCCAGGCCCGACACAACACATGAACTGTGGGTTATGATATTTTAACAAACAGACCTTTCCATAGAAAACTGGACATATATGGCTAATTTCCTTTAGACAATGATGAGAATCTTCTGGTAGATCATCTTAGTATGATGTTGTCAGCTTGGGTTTGACTTCCATTTGGTTCCCTCTATTATCTTGTGGAGCTTTGTGACATTATCCCCAAAAGAAGTGTCATTGTACTACCTAAAATAATCTTTTCAGCTATTAGCTATGCAACTGCTTTCAGACACTATTTCTCTACAAGTGAAGATTTTCCATTAAGCACAATATTGGATCCTCCTTATAAATGATATATGTGTGAATCAATACATTTGTTTAGGTGGATCCATATCTCCTGGGGGAACAATCATGAATGTGTTGCATAACATAGATATGTGTATGTATGTATGTATATGTGTATGTATATATATATTCAGGTACACACTTGGTCATGTACATCTTTACACTTCTGAAAGTCATGTCTGTAATTGCATCACCCTAATTTCTTTGAAGAAAAGCAGAAAAATCACAGCACCAACTACTATTACTCAGGTCTAAGTGGAAAGGGAAGGCACTAGCACAATCTGGTGTTCAAGCAAATCCTGTTCTGTTCAATCTATTGGCAACTGTGTTGACCTTCTTGCCAATCATTCTGGTTCTTCTCATCTCAACTCAAATACCATCTCATTTTTCTCCAGAATTCATGACAAATTCCCTGCTTGCTATTCAGTATTTACACACATCCTTTAGGCCATGGTTCTCATGGCCTAATTTGTGGGTCTTCTGTTATATGTCAAAAAAAAAAAAAAAAGATTCTTTAGGAGTATAAATAGTTCAAAGAGTTAATCACACTAAAGTACATATGGGGAGAATGAGTAAAGATGAAAAGTATTCTCTAATGTAGATTAATATCATCATAGAATCATGGGGAAAGGGATACACCATCATCACAATGATGTTATCATTGATGAGCTACTATGTATTAACTTTATACCTCCATGTTAGGAAACTGAGAGCCATCACTAAGCATACCTTCCCATCATAACAATGCTCTCTCATACATTAAAGCCAATATCTGTCTTCTTATAGTTCCTATGAGTCAAATACTCATCATAGGCTCATTACAGTGATTAATCTACATGGCTAACCATTGAGCCACTAGCTTTCCTACAAATCTAATGAAAATGATACAATAAAAGTTTTTATTAGTGCCTAGTCATCTTTAGAAAAAGCATTTCAATCTACCTCACTTCAAAATCCATAACATTTCTGAACCCAAAACAAAATAAAACATGTTGCAGCTGAGTTAAAGCTTTTATTTTAAAGTGTCCAGGGTTATACAAGGCAACCTTGGACAGAATCCAGAGGCTCTCTCTTCCCAACAGGCCTTAGGAAGGAACTCTTGTACTTTTGTTTCAATTTCCTAATAATAATACCTTCAAACAGTATAAGTATACAGCTTTAAGAAGTGATTGATTTTCTTAGAAAGTTACTCTGCCTCTTTGATATGAGGATGTCTTAGTTAGGGTTTTTATTGCTGTGAAGAGACACCATGACCATGACAACTCTTGTAAAAGAAAACATTTCACTGGGGCTGGCTTACAGTTCAGAGGTTCAGTCCATTATGTCATGGTGGGAAGCATGGCAGCATGCAGGCAGACATGGTGCTGGAGAAGGAGCTGAGAGTTCTACATCTTGATCCAGAGGCAGCAGGAGGCTGTATGCCACATTGGGCATGGCTTGAGCATATAAGACCTTAAAACCCACCCACACAGTGATGCACTTCCTCCAACAAGGCCACACCTACCAACAAGGCCACACCTCCTAATAATGCCATCCCCTTTGGGTCAAGCATTCACACACAGGAGTCTATGGCGGCCATTTCTATTTAAACCACCACAGAGGGTGACCTTGAAAGTTCCACAAGAAAATGTCATTAAATTAGGCAATGGGAAAAGCCTCATAGTCAATTCATAATCATTTGTTTGCTCTATTAAATTATTCTGTATAAATAAATACAAAAGACTATCTTCAAATGGAGATTGGATCCTCATACGCATTTGGTGTAGGCTCTGCTGAGGTAAAAGGATCTCACTTTTACAAGACAAAGTCTTGCAAGAGAATCCAAAGAGTTAACACCCCACCAACCACAAATGAAAATACTTAGTTTCTTTTAACCCAGTTGTTCTCAACCTATGGGTCGTGACCCCCTGGGGGTCACAGATTGGATCTTTATATTACAATTCATAACAGTAGCAAAATTGTAGTTATGAAGTAGCAACAAAAATAATTTTATGGTTGGGGGTCCCCACAACATGAGGAACTGTACTGAAGGATCACAGCATTAGGAAGGTTGAGAACCACTGCTTTAACCCCTTACGAGTCTTTTTTTCTAGATAAAGCAAATAATTAACATAATAGAGTGACAGGAATATATGAGTTCACATCCCAACTCTACTACCCAATAGTTTCCTGATCATGATCAATCACTTAACTTCAATTTTGTCACCAGGAAAAATAAGGTAATAAAACTTGATGTAACTCTTTATGAGTGAAATGAGAAAAAAAAAAAAAGAAAAAGAAAAAAAAAA
>CABHPR010126270.1:0-24093 GCA_902168415.1 Peromyscus melanophrys | reverse complement strand
AAACAAAAACACCAAAAAAAAGGAAAAAAACAAAAAAAAAAACCCCCAACCAAAAAAAAAAAAAAAAAAAAAAAAAAAAAAAAAAAGAAATGAGGTCTAAGTGAGGTTCTGAACATGAATATAGACTTTTTAAGCATTGCATCAGCTGGTAAAGCAATACACTTTTGCCAAGAAGAGACACTTACCTGGAATGATGTTGAAGTTTGCCTCTGCACATACAGTATCAAAGCCTTAAGGGACAGATTGGAGCAGCGGCCCAGAAACTAAGGTCCCAGCCATTCATGCTTCTCTTTGACCTGGTATACCACAGCTCAGCACTGCTAGGATCTTAACCGGCTCACCAGCACCTGAGACGTTCCAGTTTCAGAGCTACTTAAGAAAAAGGTAAGGCATGGGGCTGGGGAGACGGTTCAGCGGTTAAGAGCACATGATTCTTTTGCAGAGGACCTGAGTTTGGTTCCCAGCACCTACATTGGGCAACTCACAACCACCTGTACCTCCAGCTCCAGGGGGATCTGGTACCCTGGAGCTTTGCACCTGCAATCACATGCACATACCCACAACACATATACATAATTAAAAATTATGACAAGAAATCTTTCTTTTAAAAAGAAAAAAGGTAAAATGCACTTAAATACTTATCCCGAAGTATGAGAGCAGTCAGAAAACATCAATTGAATCAGAGAATTCTGAATTCCTGATTTGTTATTTAGTTGCCACTGAAGTGACTAAGGTATACTAGAATATAAATACATCCTTGTGATAGGATGTATAAGTGAACTTGATAAAGGGGGAAAGCAGCCCTTATTTAATTAATGTACACAGAGAAGAGCAAGTTCTATGGAACAGCAACTCAGAGGTACAATGAGGAAGATGGCTGCTCCCTGAAAACGCTCTTGGAAAAGGACTTTTCCCCCAGGGTAAATAGAAACAAATGTTTTGGTGTACTTTGTACCAAAATATAAATCTCACAATAAATATTTCCCATCATGAAATGAGTTGCTTATTAATTCCATTGTTATGGTAAAAAACAAAAACCGGCCAGGCAGCAGTGGCGCACGCTTTTAATCCCAGCACTTGGGAGGCAGAGGCAGGTGAATCTCTGAGTTCGAGGCCAGCCTGGGCTACAGAGTGAGATCCAGGAAAGGCTCCAAAGCTACACAGAGAAACCCTGTCTCGAAAAACAAACAAACAAACAAACAAAAACTGATTTGTGAGCTAGTTTGAGGCTAGTTTAAGTTACTGAGACTCTGCCACCACACTGCTCTTAGTTGCCAGCATATTTAGTTCTGAGTTTTTCAGATCTCGCTTTGTGTTCATTATAGGGACATACACAGTTGCTTCTAAGATACTTAAGACATTTCACTTTTAATCTGCCCACTCCATCTTCTCTTTACCCCACTTATTCCTGCTTAGTAGTTCTTCATATTAAGACATAATAACTACCCTCTCATGTTTACCTTTTGAAGCAGGGTCTTACTGTAGAGCCCATGCTGGCCTTGGTTTTGTGTTCTTCCTGCCTCAGCTGCCCATAGGCTAAGATACAGCTTTGCACCACTGGCTTCCTTTCTGTTCTTTTAAGGTAAAGGTTACCATGCAAAGACAGGATTTAAACACAAATGTGCAAACAAAAAGCAGCATTCTGAACAAGATGGGATGATGTGGTGTCTTCTGCGATGCAAGGTTTCTCAAAATATGGCATGCAGACCACCAAAAAAAACATGAAATTATTGGAGATAATACCTAGGTAAATTTTTTAATGGTTCTGTTTATTTTAATGTGTCAGGAAAAAATACATCCCAAACATCAAAGTCATTGATACTTCACTGATACTTGCAAGTGGATAAGGCACAGTAGAAGCCGAGGTCATGGCTATGTTGTGTAGCCCATGTGAATCACAAAAGCAGGGCCTAGATGTGCCCACAATGTTCTCAAGTTTCCACTATAGTTTTAGAGACACAGGAAGTCTGAGTACTAATCATACAAAGATTCCAGCAATATAATCTCAGATCCTGAATTCCTGTGTGTCCTGTTGTGATCTTGTTTGAGATAGGCCATATTGTCCCTGGAAATAGCAACAGAATAGTCCTAGAAAGTGTCAACTGGCTCAGTGTGAGTTATTTGAACTATTAAAGAAAGCACTGTGCTCTGTGGAATCAGATTTCTTTTAAAATATTCTGTGTTTTTATTTATGTGTACATGTCTGTGTCTGTGCGTGTACATGTCACAGATGTATGCCACATATATACAGGTGCTCATGGAGGACAGAAGAGGGCATTGGATCCCCTGAAACTGGACTTGGAGGCAGTTGGAAGCTGCCTGCAGGGCTCTGGGTGTTGGGAATTGAACCTGGAAGAGCCCAAATAGCCTTAACCGCTGAGCCATCTCTCTAGCCCCTAGGATGAAAACTTTAAATAGGCAAAATTTAAGTTTGACTGCTACCTCTAGAATCTGGGGCTAAGGGCAGCACCGATAGAACCATAAAGATAGACAAGAGAGGCGATACAATTCTGCACAAGAAAGTGAGGAGCTGCCTCATTTGCATAATGAGGACAGAAACTCATACAGTATTGTCATGAGAATTAAATGAAATAAAGAATTCGCATTGTCTGATGGATCCAGTGATGGATAAACTAGTGGCAAATATGGCTTTTATTTTTGCTACTAATATGATGGTTTTTATGAGAGGAGTGGTTTTCTAAAAACAGTATTAGGGTCACATTTGTTATCTTCATTATTTTATCAACCTACAAATGAAGGATAATTATTTGAATGTAACCTTTGCAGGGCCATTAAGGAAAGCTGTTTCTTCCTGTAATTATGTCCTTAATTTGTTTATCATCCCTATGATAATCGAGGTACTCTGAATTACCACAGTGAAATGTTCAGTATCTCACCAAGGAACATTTTGCTTCAGTCTTAAATGTTTAGCATGATATCGTCTTGTCTAAATGATTACTGAAACCAATAATGTTAAGAACGCTATATTGAAAAATAAATTATGAGGTTATTTTCAGGGCACTTAAATGATTTGGTAACAATGTAAACGATTTGCAAAGTTAAAAGTGCTAACAAAAATAAAGTGACAGTATTATCAAGAACCTAGAGATGCTGCAGAATCTTTTCCTCTTTAAACGCATATTATGTAGTCAGGAGAAGAGTGAAAGCAAACATAAAGACTAAAATATAAAATAAAGCTGGCCAGCACTCTGAGGACCAGGCACAGCACCACACGTAACCTGTCGCTTTTTGTTCGTTCAGTTTTGAGACAAGTTGTCACTATGCGGCCCCAGCTGGCCAGGAACTCTCTTGTAAGTCAGGCGGGCCTTGACCTTGCAATTGTTCTCTTGATTCTGCACCTTGAGTACTGGAACTAGAGATATTCACCACCACTCCCAGTCAATAAGAATCCTTGAAACTATATAGCTGAATAGTTATGATACACAAGCATAAATTTAAAAAGCTATCCAAATTATTGTACCGAAAAAATCCATGAGTAAGATACATGTGGTTCATTGTTTCTGTGAGCAAAGACTATCATCTATTAGAATTACCATAAAAAAATACACATAGCAAATTAAAGCATTAAACTTCTTTAGTATATCAGGTTGTCAACAAAATACAAAAATAATTCAAATCAAGTTTTTTGAAATATAGCTACAGTATGTTTATTTATCATTTGTTAATGCAAACATCAACAATATTCAAAAGAACAAGATAAGGATAGGCAAACTATTATCTAAATATCATAAATAAAAAATATTGCAGATTAAATAACAGAAGGAATTTTAAAAGCTTGGGACTAAATATAGTGGTAACTTGGGATTTTATAAAATGTAAAAACACTTGCCAAAGGAAACACAAAATAGAGTTTATCCTAAAATTAAATCCTATCAAGTCCATAAAATTAAATAATATATAAACAGAAGTGGCCCTCTCCTATATTCACGCAGTAGAGACAGCTGTAAAGCTCTCAGGGCAAGGCCATTTCTGTTTGTAGTTGTTTTAGGCTCTAAGTTTTCTTGTACTTTATTAATGCCTGAGGAAGAACATGGGACACTTTAGTAGATATAGAAATACAGTATTTACTTTAGTAGCAATATAAATGCATGTAGCTTTCTTTTCACCCAAGAAAAGCATTTGAGCTTTTACTTTTATTAAAGGGCTAAGGATTTTTCCTTAGGATGCTTGAATCTACTTTCATGAAGGATACTGGCCTACCATTTTCTTCTGTTGGAACATCTTTATCTTATTCTCGTATAAAGCTAAAGGCCTCATGGAATGAGCTGGGAACTGTTTCTCTTCAAGTGTTGAAAGCATTTCTGATAAATAACTGTATCTTTTTTTCTTAAAACAGAATTCCCAATGAAGCCATTTGTGCCTTCTACTATTGTCATTGGAAGATTTTAAACTACAAATTCAGTTTTTTAAAGCAGATATAGGATTATTTAGGTTATCAATTTCTTCTTGAGTAAGCTCTTGGTACTTTGTGTCTTTTAAAATGAATCTGTCCCATTTCATCTGAGTGCTGAGTTTATTGGCATGGAGCTGTCCATACTAATCCCACACTGTCATTAATAACTGCATCTCCTGTAGTGATGTGTTTTCATCTAAGTGGTAATTTGTGTTCTACATCATTTTTTATCAGTTTTGATAGAGAACAAAGCTTCTGCTATTAAAGAACAAGTGTCATCAATTTTTGCCTATTATTTTTCTTTTATATCTCATTGAGATCTGCTGCTATGATTTCCTTTCTTTACATATGTTGGGCTTGGTTCACTCTTCTAGTTCCTTCAGGTGAAAGGATCTGGGCCCTCTTCTTTAGTTAGGGACACAATGCTCTAATTTCCATTTAAGTGATACTATTATTACTATCCCACAAGTTTTGGTATGTTATATTTCTACTTTTATTCAAGCCAAAATATTTTCTAAGTTTCCTTTTGGTTTCTTCTTTGCATCATGGTAATTTAGAAGTATATTATTTAATTTCCAAATATTAGTAGATTTTCCAGAAATCTTTCTGCTATTTACTTCTAATTAACTATTATAGTTAAAGAATATACTTATGTGATACAAATATTTTAAGCATATAAAAAATATGTCTTAAGGTCCCCAAATCATACTTTAAAAATGTATATTCTATACCTGCTGAGCAAAGGGTCCTGTAAGTGTCCTTTAAGGAAATCTATAATTAGCAGTTTTTATTTACTTGTTTGTTTGTTTGTGTGTGTGTGTGTGTGTGTGTGTGTGTGTGTGTGTGTGTGTGATAAGTGAATGTGGAGGACAGAAGCCAATGCCAAGTGTCTTCCTGTACTGTACTCTATCTTATATTTTGAGATGGGATCTCTACTCCCACCCCTGTTCCCCTCCAACCTTGCTTCCACACTGGGATTACAGATGCATGCTGCTGCACCTGCAGAGGGACCCAAGGCTCAGGTCCCCTAGTTGGCACTAAGTGCATTACCCACTGAGCTATCACCCCAGTCCCTTTATGTGTTCATTGATTTTCTTTTTACAGTTTTGAGTCACTAAGAAAGGAATGCTGAGAGCTATGATTTCTGTGAGTTTAGTTCAATGTATCTTGAAGTCATATTTTGAGATACATAAATGGTTGAACTGTTATTTTTTATTAATCCATTTATCACTGTGAAATGACACTCATTATTCCTGATGCTATTCTTTGCTCTAAAATCTACTTTTACATTGGTTGTTCTCTCCAATTTTCTTTTGAGTAGTACTTGTTTGTTTGTTTTTGTTTTTGTTTTTGAGACAGGGTTTCTCTGTGTAGCTTTGCACCTTTCCTGGAACTCACTCTGTAGCCCAGGCTGGCCTCGAACTCACAAAGACCTGCCTGCCTGGGCCTCTCGAGTGCTGGGATTAAAGGCATATGCCACCACCACCCAGCTTGAGTAGTACTTGTATAGATATCTTTTCCCATTTCTATTTTGCTTTTAAGCCTATTTGTATATTTATATTTCAGTTGTTTCTGGTAATGAGCACATACAGACTTTGGTCAAATTTTTATATAATCTAATAATCTCTGCATTTTACTTGTAGTGTCTGGTTTAAACCTGGCAGAGGTTTTCTATTTTTAAGGATTCATGTGATTAGATACTCAGGTACGAACTCTTCTATCTCAATCACTCCACAAAAAATCTCTTCTATAGTGTAAGTTAACACATTCACAGGGTCTAAGACCACTGTTCTGCCACAATAGTGACTGCCTATCTTCCTCCCTTTCTTGGGCCAACTGCTAATCCACGTTCTGTTCAGCTTCTTCAGAGGAAGTTATTTCTCCTTTGCCTGTGTTAAAATCTAGGTTTTACCATTTGCTTTTGACCTTTGTGAGTCCTCTAGATAAGCTTGTAGTAACATCTTGTTGGACGGTCACGTATTTTCAGTGTTCTGTGGCTTCTTTTCCTCTTGCCAGTGCCCTTTGATGCCCAATAGTTTACATTTTTCCTGAAGTCACATTTGTCTTTCTTTTGTTGCCTGTGGCTTTGAAGTTAAAACCAGAAAGTTATTGCTAAACTCAATATCGTGAAGAATTTTCCTGTTTCTGGTTAAGAATTATACAGCTCCAAATCTTATGTTTAGGCCTTTATCCATTCTGAATTAGCTTTCTCTTTCTTGATAAGGTTCAAACTTCATTCTTTCACATGCAAATATCACTTTCCAGCCCAATTTGTTAAAGACTGCCCTTACTCCCCTTACATTATCTTAGCATTAGAGTATAAGAGTTTACGAGACTCTCTATTCTGATCCATGGGTCTATGTGTTTATAAACATTGCTTTGACTGATGTACAGTTATATTGCAAATTTTAAAATCAGAAATGTTGAATAATCAGCTTTGTTATTTTCCAAGATCATTTGGACTAGTTGGAGAATCTTGAAGGAGGATTTTCTCTTTCTACAAAAGTCCCCATTGAGATTTGAACAGAGATAGCATTAAACCTGTAGGTCCTTGAGGGTGATTTTAATATCTTAACAATATTAAGCCTAGAAACAATTATTTATCTACTCGGTAGAATTTACTTTTTATATATTTTTTATTTTTTTAAAATTGTAATTACATCATTTCCCCCCTTTCCTCCCTGTGACCCCTCCCATGTACCCTGCCTTGCTCTCTCTCAAATTCTTGGCATCTTTTGTTTTAGTTGATAGTGTGTGTATGTGTGTGTGTGTGTGTGTGTGTGTGTGTGTGTGTGTCTGTGTGTCTGTGTGTCTGTGTGTCTGTGTGTGTGTGTATTCCTAAATATATAAATATAACCTGCTAGTCCATATAAGGTTACCAGGATGTACATGACCTCAGAGTTGATCAGTTGGTGTTGGATACCAGTTGGGGAGGCTCTTCTCTGGGAAGACCTTTTCTCTCACTCTCAGCATTCCCCAGTTGTCCATAGTTCTTTGTCTACAGTTGAGACCCAGAGAGATTTCCCCCTTCCTTGTTAGTGTCTTAGTTGTTCAGGTCTCCTTTAGACAGCCATGTTGATGAAACTTCATGGGTGTGGCCTCCCTGCCATGTCTAAAGACAAAATTTCACAGCAAACTTCTTGTTTCTCTGACTCTTACAATCTTCCCAGCTCTTCTGCAGTGATCCCTGAGCCTTGGGTGCAGGGACTGTGTTGTAGATGTTTAAGCTGAGACTGGATACCACACCATCACTTGTTTGCTGCATTTTCATTGGTTGTAGTTTTCTGTGATGGTCTCCTTGGTAGAATGGTTTGTTGTTGTTGTTGTTGTTGTTTTGATGGTCAACAAGCCAGGTTTATTTTAAGTGGTGGTAGAATGTATTAATGAAGCTGCCTGGACTATGGGCTGGATGATTTTAAATTACTAATTCTATCTCTTTGTTACAAATTGAGTCAGATCTTTTGAATTTTTTTTCTTATCAAATTAGTTTATCAAGTTACCTAGTTATCCAGCTGCATTAGTCTTTTATTTCCCTATGGCTGGAAGTATTATTCTCTCTTGATTTCTGATTTTAGTAATTTAGTTATTCATTCTAGGCCAGTATAACCAAATGTTTATCAGTTTAGTTGACCTTCTTAAAAAAGCTATCTTTTATTAATCTTTTTCAACCAGTTTTCCACTTTTTTGTTTTTGTTTTTTGAGACAGAGTTTCTCTGTGTAGCCCTGGCTGTCCTGGAACTAGGTTTGTAGACCAGGTTTATCTATCTATCTATCTATCTATCTATCTATCTATCTATCTATCTATTTATTTATATGTGTATGTGTATGTGGGTGCCTGAAGAGGGCAGAGGAGGGCAGAAGAGGGCTTTGGGTCCTCTGGAGTTGGAGTTATATGCTGACTGAATTCATTGACATGAGTGCTGGGAACTGAACTTGGGTCCTCTGCAAGAGCAGAAATGCTCCTAGCCAGTCAATCATCACTCCAGCTTTTTTTTTTAGTCTTTAATTTTTTTATTTTTAATGACTTATTTATTTTTATTTATGTCTGTATGAGGGTGTCAGATCCCCGGGAGTTACCGGTAGTTGTGAGCTGTCATGTGGGTGCTGGGAATTGAACCCAGGTCCTCTGGAACAGCAGACGGTGCTCTTAATCACTGGACCATCTCTCCAGGCCGTTTTCCACTTTCTGTTTCATGTGTTTCTTCTTTAATCTTATTTTCCTCATCTTGCTTTATGTTTATTTTGCTCTTCTCCCTAAGCTTCTTATGGTAGAAAACTAGGATAGTAACTTTAGATGTTTTTCTCCCTTCTTTTTTTTTTTTTGTTTGTTTGTTTGTTTGTTTGTTTGTTTTTCGAGACAGGGTTTCTCTGTGTAGCTTTGCGCCTTTCCTGGAGCTCACTTGGTAGCCCAGGCTGGCCTCGAACTCACAGAGATCCGCCTGCCTCTGCCTCCCGAGTGCTGGGATTAAAGGCGTGCGCCACCAACGCCCGGCCCTCCCTTCTTTTTTAAATGCTGGAATTTATAATGATCTATTTCCCACTGTGCAGCATATTAGCTGAATGTTGCAGACTCTAGCATACTGAAATTTTATTGTCATTTATCTCAAAGTATTTTCTAGTTTCCTTTGTCATTTCTTCTTTGGTCCATTTTTAAATTGTTTCGTTTGTTTGTTTGTTTGTTTAAGCGGGATCACATTATGGAGCCCAGACTGGCCTCTAATTTATAGTCATCAGCCTGTGTTGGCTACAGACCGCTAGGATAATAGGTATACGCTGCTATGTCTATTTTGTCCCATTGTTTATTTAGTAGCTTGTTATTGGGGATTCTGATCCCTAGTCTTGTTCCTAGGTAATTTTAGGGTTATGTCTTCGCAGAAGGAAATGATGAGAACAGTCGATAGTAACTAGTCAGGGAGGAGCAGTTCCAAGAAGTTCTTGCTGGAGGCTAGAAGAGAACTCTGTTCTTCATCTACACACACAACTCTGCCTAAAGGCTGGATATGAGTCAGTGACTGACTGAGGGAGCATCTGGACCCCAGGTGGGCCAACTGACCTGACAAGCTCAGTCCCCTCTCCACCCTTCACCCCAGGTATGGCGCAAATCTCTGACAGGCTCCCAGACTGAAAGCCTCCTGGTGCTCTCTCACTTGCTATAGTTCTCTTAATGCACTCCCTACAATAAAATTATTATTTTTCATATATCTGTGCAATGCTCACATTTCCTTGCTATTTTTGCTTTGTTTTGTTCTGTTTTATTAAAACAGCTTCATATATCCCAAACTGGCCTTAAGCTTGCCCTGCAGCCAAGGATGGTCTTGAACTTCTGATCCTCCTGTGTCTAACTCGAAAGTGCTGGGGTCATGGGTGTGTTCCTCTACACTTGGTTTATCTGGCGCTGGGGATTGAACCCAGGATTTCAGCATGCTAGCCGAGCACTCTACCAGCTGAGCTATTTCCTCAGCTCATTGCATTGCTGTGTTTGTCGTACCTGGTGCCACTAAGCTACAGTCCTTGGTTTTTAATGTAAGTCCACTATGGCTGCAGGTGTATGCAGTTGATGTGAAGGCCTTTCAGTTTAGTGGGGCTCATTTTGTGATCTACCATTGAGCTAGTCTAGAGGATATGGGAGCCCGCTGCTGTGGAGTGGAGTATTCCATAGGTATCAGTAGGCCTGTATGATTTATACACTGTTCATGGCTTCTGTCTCCTTGTTGATCTTCTGCCCAGTTACTTTATCCACTGCTGAGGGAAGGACACTGAGGCCTGCTGTGGTTGAATTGTCTGTCTCTCTCCTCAGTTTTGTTAGTTTTTAATTCATGTGTGTTTGAGGCTCAGTTGTTAGTTTCGTATGTGTTAGTAATTGTTATGTGCTTGAATGTTATACATTGTTATAGCTTCCTTATAGCATTATAAAGTGACCCTCCTTGTCTCTAATAACACTTTTGTGTTAAAATATGGGGTTTTTTTCCTCTAGTGCCAAGACCAAGACATCAACATCCAGCACAGAGTGGAGGGCTGGGCTCACAAGCCTCCTCCCCTGGCTGAGGAGCTTTGACAGTTGATGGCTAGAGGGTGAGGAAGAGTTTGTTTCCTTTAGGGTGTGCTTGGTCCCTGGAGGATCAACATGCTCCAGTGGATGGCCCCATACTGCGCTTATATGGGCAACAGAATTTGGATTCAATGGGGTATAAAAAGAAATATTTTTTAAAGAGGACATGAAGTTGGGAAGGAGAGGATTAAATAGCCTCAAAATACATTGTGTGCATATATTAAATTCTCAAAGGAGCAATAAGAAGTATATTAAGATGTTTTGTCTAATATTATAGTATTTAATCTCTCTTTTGATTATTGTTTGAATGGTCCATATGTTTTTCATCATCATCTCACTTTCAATATATTTGTACTTTTAAATTTAAAATGTGTTCTTAGAGGGTGTGGTGGTACACACCAGTAATGCTGACCCTTGAGTCTGAGGCAGGAGGCAAGTCTGGGATATATAGTAAGAACATCTTATTTAAAAAATTAAAAATATTTTAAAGTGTTCTTGTAAAAAACATGTAGTTGGGCCATCTTTAAAATCTATTCTGCAAATATCTGCCTTCTACTTGGAGCATTTATTCTACTTACATTTAAGTATAATTATTGATATGTTATAATTTATATCTACCTAATCTTTTTTTTATCTTTGTGTGTGCATGTGTGTGAGAGAGGGCACCTGTGTGGCAGTCGGAGAACAATCTCAAGTGTCAGGCTTCACCTTCCACCTTTGTAGCCAGAGGCTTTTTGGCATCCCATCTGGTCCCACAGCCATTTATAAAATAATCACTCTGAGGCTGAATATTAATTATAATTGTTTGGCCGATGGCTCAGGCTTATTATTAGATAGCTCTTACAACTTAAATCAACCCATTTCTATTAATCTAGATGTTGCCACATGGCCATGGCATTACTGGTCTGCTGGCATCTTGCTCCTTGGGTGGCTCTATGGCAAGGCTCTTGACTCCGCCCTTCTTTCTCCCTGTATTCTATTTGGCTTTCCCACCTAGCTATATTTTGCCCTGCCACAGGCCAAAGCAGCTTTATTCATCAACCAGTAAAAGCAACACATATTTGAAGCATACAGAAGGACACCCCACATCATTTCTCCTTTTCTGTCCAATTAAAAAGGAAGGTTTTAATTGGACAAGCAGGACACAAAGAAAATGACTGCCAAACTTTGCCAAGACAAGGTAGAACAGCCCTTCAGAATATCCTGCTTCACAGATAAGTCTATCAGATATTCTAGGCCAGTAGGCTGAAGATAGATGCCCCAACATTGCAAAGGAACCTTGAGTGACTGTCTAAGCAGCCAGCTGTCTCTGTCATTTCTCACACTTTTTGGAAGTCACTTGGCTTGCACTTCCTGCTTACTCAGGTAATATTATTTCCTTCTCAGATCTCTGATGGAGTTGAAGACTTTATAGTTATAGTTTTCCTTGTTACCAGATTCAGAAAAGAAATTCACTAAAGAGGTGTAAAGTGTATAAGGTCTGGAGACATTAAAAGATAGTTTTGGTAATGCAAGTTAGAATAGAAAGTGAATTAGGTACAACCTTTTGGACTCCCCAGGATAGGATAGATATGGAGTATTTTCTCTGTCAATTGTTATGGACTAGACATTGTTGATGTATTTATTGCCTTATATATTGTATATAGTTATTGTACTTACTGTATATAGTTTTTCTTATATTGGTTATAACCTTTTTTATTTTAGACAAAAAAGGGGAAATGTGGTGATATTTTGTTTGTGCTCTAACAAATAAAGCTTGCCTGGAGATGAGAGAGCAGAGCTAAACCACTAGTTAACCAAGGCCAGGCAGCGTGGCACACACCTTTAATCCCAGCACAAAGGAGGAGAAAACAGGAAGTGATATGGCTGGGCAGTGAAAGGAATATAAGGCAGGCAGAGACAGGAGCTCTGTCAGGCTGAGGAGTTGGTGAGATAAGAGGTGGCTGTGGCTTGCTCCTCTACTTCTCAGCATTTACCCCATATCTGGCTCTGGATTTTTATTATTAAGACCAATTAGAATTTGTGCTATATATCTTGATTAAGACAGTGTCTCTTATTCATTATTATGCAGACCAGGTTACCTGGCCTGCAATCTTCCCAGGAGTCTCTGGTCACTGCCTCCTGTCTTACCACTGAAGCTCTAGGATGTGGGAGAATTCCCCCTGGGCTACACCTGGTCTGGCTCCAAGAGTGGGAGCATCTAGTCTTAATCCACATTTTGTTTCTCAGTTATCTTTTGTTTCTCTTATGTCCTCTATGTGATATTGTCTGAGAGTTTCCCAAGGCTACAAAGCATAGGCAAAACTTGTTTGCAAAAAATCCAGAAAACTGATATTCCTAAATCAGGTATTTGCATTTGGCGTTGTCCCTTTGGAGGACCCGGTCAGGTTGTTTTGAGGATATGGAAATCAACTTGCTTAAGTGTAAATTTGGAGGACAATAAAAATGCCCTTGGCTAAGAGAAGGTGTCTCAGGCCTCCTCCAAGAGGCTGAGTACCCCTGCAGCTGGAAGGCTAAAGACATTCTTAAAGTGCCCCACTGTGTCTTCTTCCCATGGACCTGCGTGAACCCACACCCATACAACAACAATCATATCTGTCCTATGTGGGTTCTGGGAATCTGGATTCATGTCCTCATGCTGCACAGCAGAATTTTACTGGATGAGCCATCTACCCAGTTCTATAGCTGCCTAATTTCAACTTTTCCCATTTCCAAATGTGTGCTTCTTTTGAAGTTTCTGCCACCAAATTCATTATTTTCCTCTTAACATTAAACTTGCTGTTGATCTGTATGTCGTGTTCATTGGAGGCATGACAGTTTTCATGTTTAGAAGACTGATCTGTGCCTTTAAAAAGCACATTTGTGCAGAGCATGGTGCCACAAGCCTTGAATCTCAGCATTCAGGAAACAGAGGCAGGAGGTTCTGTGAATTCAAGGCCATCCTGGTCTACATATCAATTTCTAGGACAGCTAGGACTAAATAGAGACATTCTTTCTCAAAAAACCAAAATAAATAAATAAATGAATAAAATAAAATAAGTTTAAAATAAAAATAATTACTAGCTGGGTGGTAGTGGCTCATGCCTTTAATCCCAGCACTTGGAAGTCAGAGGCAGGTGGATCTCTGTGAGTTCGAGGCCAGCCTGGTCTACAAAGTGAATTTCAGGACAGCCAGGGGTACACAGAGGGAACCTGTGTCAACAAAACCAAACCAAACCAAAAAATTGCTAAGTCTAAACTCACAGATAAGGTCCAATTAGAATAACTCTTAATGTTTTTAACCCTGACTCTAATATTTGCATTGGTTCTGATTTGGTTTTGGTGGTGAATCTTCAAAATGAGTCAGATTTTCTTCATTTTTTGTATGCCTTAGCAATATTTATTTGGATGCTAGACAATGCCAGTGTTACCTTACTGGGGACTGGGTATTGTCATATTTATTTAAATATATTTTAGTTTTGTTCCAGGATACAATTAAGCTCTTGGAAAATGGTTGGATCACTTGTTTGTGAAGCTTGTTCATTAGGTGGGGTCAGCTGAACCTTTCTCCTGGAGCTGATTATTCCCATTACAGAAGCAAGCCCCTCAATTTCTCTGCTAGTCCATGAACATGAGATGTTCTGGTCTGACTAGAAGGGACAGATGTCATCCCTGGAGCTTTGAGAGAGCTGTCACTGCTCCCTCTAATCTTTTTTGATGATTATTTTCCCATTTTTTTCTTAATAGTGCTAGAAATCAACCCCAGAGTCGTATAGATACCAGGAATGTGCTCTATTGCCTACTCATATTTTTCCAGTTTGAAGCAGTTTTCTTGCTTTTGCATCTCTACAAATACTTGTCCTCGTGGTGTAACACAGCCCAAGGATGCCATAGCTCTTGCTGTAAATCATAAGATACATAGCATTCTCTCTGTGCAACCCTCTTCTTTAGTGTTCTTGGGAACTCTAGCTTCCTCCATCTCTCCAGACTCTCAATCCAGATGCCAACTTAGGGAGTCTGCCACCTTCCATCTAGGTCCCACCTTACTGTACCACAACCTAAAGCCTGTCTCAAGGCAGTACACTGTGGCCAGCATGGGGCCACTCATTCCTTTCCCTCAGGAATCCCTGTCACCTGACATCTAAGGTCTTGAGTAGGGTTATTTCACATATTTTGTCTGCTTTTTTCTGGTTGTTTCACACAGGAGGGTGACTAGGCAGTAAGTTAGTAAAAGGCCAGAATGAAGGTCCCATAACATCAACATGTGGAAACCCAAACTTAGATGTGTTGGGAATCGGGCATTGACAACAGGCAAGGTACCAGATAAACAGATGATAGACATCTGAGATATAACAGCTTGTAGGGAAGATCTAGTCACACAGGCTGGCTAAGAGGTTGGCTTCTCATTTCCACAAAATTGAAGAGATCGGGGCAGATACAGAGAACCTAAAAGAGGCTGATACTGAAGGACCAGCCAGAAACCAAGTGAACGCTTGGATTTTCCTTGTTCATGACCTGTGTTAATCCAGAATCTGTGACAAGGATTACCTTGCCCTAGGGAGCTAACTGGCCCAGCTGAAAGGACAGGAAATGCTCTATCTGACTCAACTTCCCACCCGCTACCGAATTCTGTTGCAGGTGTGAGCCTCAGCATGCTCTCATGATGCTGGTTTATCTCAGTGGTTCCGATGAGGCCAGCTAGCTGTGAAAAGCTGATTTCTAAATAGCTCTCTGAGGAGGGTAGAGTGCGGCTGGATCAAGATTCAATAGCAAATTGTCTTTGTCCCTAAGGAATTCTGAAAGGTCACTGCTTAGTCACCACAGAGTAGAGAACACACATGTTTTCTGTGTGGTTCTGCTTTCCTTTACAGTAGCAGATGACTTTTGTAGTGAAATAATAACTTTTTTGTGTGTGCAGTAAACATTGATTATAACGTAAACATATAGATGTATACTCATTTTGATGTGAAGCAAGTTGTTATTGTCATTGCTTGTTTTGTTTGCTTGTTTGTTTTGGGTTTTGTTTTGGTTTGGTTTTTTAAGAGACAGGAACTCCCTATGTAGTCCAGGCTGGCCTCAAACTCAGGACCCTTCTGCTCTCAGCCTTCCAAGTGCTGGGATTACAGGGATGTGTCATGGCGCTCATTAACATTGTTCACGGTAAGTTCTCTGATTGGAGTTCCAGCGTTCTAACATAAATTACACGATACCTGTAACATATATTATAGGATTCTTGAAAACCTAAGTTTCTAAGCACAATTAGTTAAAACCTTAAATCTTTGTTCCTTCATGCTCAGAGCACTTGGTATCTCTAATGTGGAAGCATCATTCTGAATCTTTCCATTCCCTTTCATCAATTAGGGAAGGAACAAGAAATAATGGGAACAGTGATGGCCAGTGCCAAGAAGAATCTGAGGCAAACCCTTCATTAAGCTTGTGTGCGCCTTAGTTACTTGCATGTGTGTGCATTCCTGGATCTGTGACTCCTTCAGCTATCCTTCCAGCCCCCAAGGATGATACCCACTTATTCACCCATAATGAAATTCTTGTAGAATCAACTGGCTGGTAATTACTGACTGTTATCTGCCTACTGAACTGAAAGGGTTATAATTGCAATCTGGAGAAAATCTTTCGTGATAGAGAAAAGAAACAAACAAACAAACAAAACTCCTCAGCATTTCTAGAAGTGGCATTACTTCCAAGGTGGAAAATCAAAGTCAGAGCAGTCCTTCTCACTGTACTGGGCTGTCACACTCCCCCAGGTGTGGTATTTCTAAAGCAAACGCTGTTGATGTAAGAAAGAGTCAGACTTGATTTAAAGGGAAGAAGAAAGTAAGAGTGACTGTTCCCACAGAGGAACAGACACCCCCAGATAATGCCTGAGTAACAGATCTGTAACACTTGCTTTGCCCTGAGAGGGGCCCCTACTCACTGTAGCCCTGCCTGCTGTAGTCTCCTCTCTGGTTCTCTACCATTTCTCTGTCTGCTCAACTCAGATTTGGAAATACAGGTGTAGACAACAGAAAGTATCTAAAATCCACTTTGTTGAGGAAATGGAAGCCTGGAATGTGAATTAAATCCCCCAGTGTTAGCTGAATAAAGACTGTTAGTCTTGCCTCCTCATTCTGGGACTTGGCTTTGGAAATGGCATTCATTTATTTACTGAGACTTACTGAGAATGAAGTTTATCAGCCTCTTCCCTTAGTTAAACAACATGGACTCCCATTCTTGGTACTCCTGATCTCCATGCTCCCGATCTCTTTACTCACGATTTCTGAACTCCTGATCTCAGGTTGACGCTTTTATGGGGAGGGTACCACAAAATATGTAGCGTATTCCAATAAATACACATTACAAAGATAACCTAATCTTTTTAAGACCTAGAAATGATTTGGCATAATAATATCATAGGATCATTAATTTCTTGGATTACGTTTATTTATAGCAGGGCATGGTGTCTCCAACTTAAAATCTCAACTAGAGAGGTAGATGTAGGAGTACTGTCTGGAATAGGAGGTCAACCTGGGCTAGAAGGCTCAACCTGTCTCAAAAACTAAACAACAAAAATGTTCATTTCCTAAAGGGAGGAAAAAATGACTGAATAAGAACTCACTAAAATAAGAATAAAATCATCAGTCTTAGTTCTATTCAGAAAAGCAATTTAGAAACTGGACATGGTGTCACATGCCAGTAATCTCAGTGCTTGAGGTAGAGACAGGAGGATATCAAGTTCAAGGGCAGCCTGGGTGAGACGTAAAACATTGCCTAAAAAATATTTTAAAATAGCAAATTAGATCTAAATAAGTAGCAAATGCTGCAGAAAGTCCACTGTCATGGAGTGCAGAAAATAAGGGTGCATATCCCAACCATGTAACCAATAAGCTGTGTGACCTGGGCTAAACCACTTGAACTTCTCTAGTCTTCATTTTATTATGCATACAATGAAGATTCTGAAAAATAGTTAATGAGGTTCAAATCAATTAATGCATGAAAGATTGTTGCAGTTCAAAAGTCAGAGACTACATGTACCAGGATGGCAGGGAACTGTATGTGTTATATCCCTGGCATCTAACAATTCTTGACACATGGTAAGCTCCTAATAAACATTAAATAAATAGAGGGAGATCCAGGACAGGCACCAAAACTACACAGAGAATCCCTGTCTTGAAAAACACACACATACAAAAAATGAAGATGAGCTGGGCGGAGGTGGTGCACACCTTTAATCCCGGTGCTCAGGGGACAGAGGCAGGCAGATCTCTGTGAGGTCAGCCTGGTTTACAGAGTGAGTTCCAGAACAGACTCCAAAGCTACATAGAGAAACCCTGTCTCAAAAAAAAAAAATGAAGATGATTATAGAGGAAATATATGAAGGGATAAAGCCGAGTGTATGAGTAGAGCAGATGGGGCACAGAAGTTACCTCCACTTCTGAATAAAAATGATTGGCAGCTCTCCCTTCTCAAACAGAGGCAGAGATAACAGAAGCAAAGAAAGGATGGTCCAATTGGCCTGTCCCTAACTCTGTCCTTTCTGGTTCACTGTTCCAATCACCCCCATCTCTCCCACTACTGACTTTTTAAAGCATGTCATTGCACATTGACCCCACCAACTTCAGAATCATCATTAAGCCATTACATCAAATGCTTTGATTAAGACTTGTATCATTGCTGGGTGGTGGTGGCGCACGCCTTTAATCTCAGCACTCAGGAGGCAGAGGCAGGAGGATTTCTGAGTTTGAGGCCCGCCTGATCTACAGAATGAGTTCCAGGACAGCCAAGCCTACACAGAGAAACCATGTCTTGAAAAACAAACAAACAAAAACAAATAAAAAAGATTTGTGTATGTCCCCTCTTTGGTCATTAAAAAACAGTACTGTCTTTCATTTATAGTGCATGTGACTAACCCAGAGTTCTTTCTTCTCTTATCCCTCTCCAAAGTCTACAGCAACCAGGGAGAAAGTTGGCAGACTGAAAGAACAGCTTAAGAAGAAGAAAGTCAGTAAAAATTCCTTTTACTTCAAGTTCTAAATCACTACAGCCAAATGCCTTAAGGATAGGGTCTGTTTACAATTGTGTTGATCTGAATTGCCCTCTGCCAGTCTTATATTTGTTTTTCATCATACACACAAGAATTTCATAAAAATGTTCTTCTCTGTCATACAGACCAGGAATTTGTAGGCCTTTGGGGGAAGAGATACATATCTAAATGTCAACTAAGAAACCACACTGCCTCAGTGGAACTCATCTTCTTAGTACTCGGCAGACCTATAGTAGAACACCCCAAACCACACATACTTTGGAGCACCCAAACAAAATTAAATACGCTTAGTCTAGACAATCACCTTCAATCCACTTAATAAGTTTCAGCTAATTGGCAGCCTCTACTCCCTCCAGTTCCAGTCGGTACAGACCAGGCAAACCGGTCAGATAAATATCCACCTATGCCGGCTGGTGGTGGCAAACGCCTTTAATCCCAGCACTTGGGAGGCAGAGGCAGGTGGATCTCTGTGAGTTCGAGGCCAGCCTGGTCTACAAAGAGAGTTCCAGGACAGGCTCCAAAGCTACAAGGAAAAACCCTGTCTCAAAAAAAAAAAAAAAAAAAAAAAAAAAAAACAAAAAAAAAAACAAAACTAACAAACAAAAATCCACCTACTTTCTGCAGGAACAAACAAAAACAGCTCTACATGGGCTGGAGAGTTGGCTCAGTGGTTACGAGCACTTACTGCTCTTGCAGAGGACCTTGGGTCACCTCCTAGCACCCACATGGTGGCTCACAACCATCTGTAACTCCAGTTCTGGGGGAATCTGACGCCCTCTTCTGACTTTGGTGGGCACCAGGCACATACATGGTCCCTGTGTATACATACAGGCAAAACACTTATACACATAAAATAACTCTTTACAAATTATAAAAAGAAAACATTCTTTAAAAAAACAGTTCTATTTGCAAAGAACATTGTGGTACTAAATAAGGCTTTGGTCCTTGAAGGTTACAGAAGACTAATTGAGCTACTGTATAAAATGTGTTTGAGTTGCATGTGTGCAAAAGGCTCTATGGAGACAGGAAATATGAGAATGCAAGAAACCTTTGTGTCTGGAGAGCCCCTGTCTTCTGAAGAACAGAGTAGGTATTACATAAACTACTTGCAAGTGTGTATGTGAAAATTCACTCTGTCAATCCAGCCAAGGTAGGTTGAAGAGTGTTTGTTGTTATTTCTATCATAACAAATGAAAATCTGAGCTTCTGATGAAAGATTTCCCAAGAAAATTCCAACACAAAACCATGACTATTAGGTAATGCCCTCATATTAGGCCAAACTTCAATGTCAAGTTCAGCTCTTGGTCAATCTTGCTTGCAAAAAAACACTAGTCCTTGCCCCTTTCCAACACTCCAAAGGCATCCCTGTAGGATTCCCTTGCTATCCTAATTGACAAATAATTAAAAATTTAAAATCACAAAGCACATTCTCTTTGGGATACCTGAGCCATCAAAGTATATTCAACCAATAATGTTAACAACTGTAACCAGATAATGGATTTTTCATAACTTAAGAGTTCAATTGAATGATATGCAAATATTTATCTGCTTCTTCATACAAGCCCTTTTTCTGAAAAGTATACAAAACTCTTATTTCTTAACAATTACACATAAGAAAATTAATTTTTCATGAACCCTACAAAATAACAAAATGAGACACAAAAGTTAGCTAAGTATTTTTTCTGATAGGGATGTCAAAAACATTGTACTCTCTTCTCACAGATGCCTGTTGGTCAATAAATCTCCCATTTCTTGGTTCAAAATCAGTATCCTTTCATGTCATAGGACTTTACTTGATGACATTACCTTCTTGAACTCACTGAATCTTAAATATTTTCTAGAATAATCAAGTGGAAAATTTGTCTTGGGAAAAAAACCCAAATGTCAGAGGTGAGAAGAGCTTTTATATATATTACCTGATTAAGCTCTTGCCCCTACATATGTGACTTTAGTTAACAAATACTATGATAGCAGGTGGGCAAGGGCCATTCTTGACCTGGACCTTTTGGGATACAAAGGAAACCCTTTTCCTTCAAAGAGCTTAATTTCCAGTAGCAAGTTTCCCAAAGAATATTAGGAATCACTTGAGGAAGAAAGTGTGATTCTAAAAATGATCCCTAGGCATCACCTCAGACTTACTGAGCTGAGGATTCCAGAAATGGAACTCCAGGATCCAAATTTAAAATACAAATATAAATTTACATAAATATAAAATATAAAGCATCTCAGGTAGTTCTATAGATAATAATGTTTAAGGACCACGGCACTGGTAGTCTGAGAGACATGCACAAAATATGTCAGAAAAAAAATATCAATTGAGGAATTGTCTTTTAGACACATAGAAAAAAGAAAAGAAACACTGAGATCACCTACCTAAAGTCTGTGCTGGCTGCGTGAGAGCTGGGAGTCTTCTTGATACCATGGCTCCCTAGTCTCTAGAAGTAGAAGGCTGTGCAGACACTCCTTTCCTGGAGTATGCAAGATAGTCAAATTACTTTTAAAGTTAAAACTATGATGTATGATGTCTGTGTAGTACGATAAACATTTGACTAAGGGTGGGGTGAGAACTATTTTCTGACAAAAAATCATCAGAAAAAACTAATTCTGAGAATCGTACAAAATAAAACCAAAGGGAATCTGTCTGTGGTCTAGAAGGCCTAGTTCTTAATATTAGAACTGTAATTTCTTTATTCCCACAGGAATTAATTGTGGACCAATTTAATATAGTTGGAATTTTTATTACTTATAATTTACAGAAAACTGAGATATTCTCATCCTTTCTTCCTTTGGGGGAATCAAAATATGACTGGGTTTGAGATTTTGGCTTTCGAATTTGAGCATGCTTGACATGGTATATAGCATGCTTATTTTCAGCAGTTCACAAAATTGCAAAGATTTGTTAACTCATTAATGAGTTTGCTGACCACGAACAATTTATTCAAGCCCTGAGTGGGGGTTCAGCTTGTTCATCTGTAAAATGGGTACCAGGCTATATCTTATTAAATCAAAACGCCCAAGGCCTTGTAAGAACTCTCTGAAATAAAAGGGTTTATTGAGCCATTACAGATACTAATCAGAAAAATAAATGACTAGGGGCTGGGACAAATTCGACAACAACCACCATCCCGTTGGGCTAGATGACTAATTCCCTAGCTCTAAAAAGCCGGAGTACTTTACAATGCAAACATTGCTACGTACATATTATTTACATTGAATCTACTTTGGCTATTGGTAACAAGGGTGGAATTACCCGAAGCAGCAAAGGCTTTGTGATGGGAGAGCAACCAGAGAAGAAGCCAGGGCCTCTGGAGTGCTTAGGGCTGCAAGAAGGATACCCTAGGCAGTCAGAGCACATTTGAGTGAAGCTGTTAAAGTATATTCAAGAACATAAAAACAGTCTTTTGTTCTTTGGGGGCCTATAGCTTGCTACAGGCTAACCTTCCCTACCATCTCCCTTTTCTTACATCCTCTGGCCGTTTGTAATTAAATGTAGGACATCTCAGAATGTTTCTCTTATCAGTCTGTCTTCCTGGCCTAGGCTCTTGCCACTCATCCATGACGCTTCCCACACTAGTCCTAACTGAGGTTTCTGTGGGAGGATCACATGGGATAATTTTTGTAAAAGTGCTCCGTAAGCTGTAAAGCACTATACAGATGAAGTGGATTATTATTAGTCTTTTATGAAACTCAGCCATAAAGACGCAAAGTGACCCAGAAAAAAAGAAAACAGGGTAGGCAAATCTGAAATACATCTACAGTGTTGGAACACAGCCTTACATACACAGTCAGTAGGTTCTTAAGAAGTACTGAGAGAGTGGAGGAAAACTTAAGGTACAGGTCTGTGCCTCTGGCACCTAAGGACTGATAGCAAGTAGAAAGACATGCACCTAGCGTCAAGGCTGGCTTCCTACACAGCCAGAATGCCCCCACGAGCATCAGGTCTTTACTTGATAAGAAAGAACACTAAATACATTTCATAGAGCAGAGCCCCGCCCCACCCCACCCCCCACACACAATGAAATGGTTCTATCTTTACCTGCAGTCCTTCAAATGCGGTCTTGGAGAAATGGCAGAACTGCAGTAGGAGGGAAACTTGTCTCTGCATCTGGTTCATGGTAGATCTGCACAACTGCCCGGCAACCTCTGGAGGAAGTAAGGTCTGTAGAATATCGGGTGAGATCTCTATTTTGGATCTGGAAGGATGATTTTAGTGATACTTGATTTTAAGCCAAATCAGATTCATCCTCTAATACTAACCCCACCCAACCTAAACAGGAAAGAAGATGGAGAGGAGGGGAATTATTTATTTGCTGTATAAAACAACTCTATAGAATTCTTTTGTCAGTTTCCTAGGATAGACAGACTATGACTCAAATTGAAACATCCCAATTGTATTGCATTTAAATTTTGATAGCCATCTGTAGAATGAGGCAAACCCACACTGGGAAACACCAAACTTAAAAAATGCAGGAGAAAAATTTTTTTTCTGGGTGGGCCTTAATTGCCTCCCCTCCCCCCCCCCCCGGTTGTAAATGTGTTTTTATGCTGGGTGACATTTTCAAAACAGGATTTTTCTCCCCATTGTTGAAATGAAGCAAACAAGTTTACTTTCAGAGCCACAGAAATGCCCAACTATTAGGGGGGAAAAAAACATGTTTTCCACTGGCCACTTGCCTGTCTCTTCCTTGGGCAGCCTTGCCTGCTGGCTTCTCTCTCTAGGAAGGCCCCTGGGGCTGCCTGGTGGAACTGATTGTAACACTATTTTGTGCAGTAAGAATTAATGTCTTCAAACTCTCAGAGACCACCCAGAACATGACCAGTCTTTGGCAACTGCCTCCTGGTTTCCCCAGTGTTGGGGTTAGCTGTTTGCTGAATTGGGGTTAGCTGTTTGCTGAATAACTGACCCTGGTTTCTGGGTCTTTATTTGAGAAGCCATGGTCACGGGTATATTTCTTCTTGTAGTTTGTTACTTTAAGATGAAAGGAGGGAGAAACCTCTTCCTCTCATCAACAATCTATGAAGAATTCACTACCGGTTTATGTTCTCTCTGGGAATATAAGAATCCAAGAACCAACCAAGCGAGACCGGCCATCACAGAGAAAAATTTAAGGAAACAAGCATTTGCTAGAGGCTTTCATGAACGACTGGCCCTGGGCCTTTGGCATCAAGCCATCCTAGGATGGTAACCACCTCTAGCATCCACAGCGGTGGTGGGAATCTCGCGGTAAGGTTCACGTTGGCCCAGGGAGGCAAAAACTCCTGCGAAACGGGCCGTGCCTCTTCTCAGCCTGCTGCTTTCCTCTGCCCGAGGCCAGCCTCTACACACTAGATGCTCAATAAGTGCGGACCAGGGAAGCAAAAGACCCGAGTCTGTCACTGGGCCCCAGCGTTGTATGATGGCGTGCGCGGGCTTATTCGGACCCACTACCTCCTCACATCTGCCGAGGCACTACAGCTCGCCTAGGGGCTATGTCTCCAGCACAATCGGAAAGGCGAGCTGCCTGAGACAGCATGCCAGAGCCTGGGAGAGAGACCTGGAAGCAGGAGCCGAGCTCGGGCCGCGGGCTGGGGGCCACCTGACCAGCGCGCTCCGGTTGACAGGAGGCGGGCCCG
>CABHPR010126269.1:4602-29000 GCA_902168415.1 Peromyscus melanophrys | reverse complement strand
AATAAATAAATAAATGAAAAGTCTCCTCCCACCTCCAAAGAAAGGCAAGAGGGATTGCAGATGTGACTCAGTGGGAGGCTGACTGGTCAGTACAAGAAAAGACTGTGAAAAGTTTATGAACACACTGTTCCAGTGGGGTGTGGTGACACTCTTTAACCACAGCTTTCCCACGGAATCTATGCAGAAAGCAGTAGAACTTCAACAGTTAACTTGACGGACAGCAAGGACACACTGATTCAAAGTTCAGCAACTGCCTAGAAAGAGTGGCAGATAAAGTGCAAGGCACGACAAGGTGCCCTGAGGTCACCTGCTGTGACTGCCTATGCTGGGAGGCAGAGGAGAAGGAAGCACTAATGTCATGCATTCTCACACATACTGAAGGGTCACAGCATTTTAAATAGACACTAGACAATGACAGACATTCAGAAATGAATGTGGTCCCTGTCACCTACTGCTGGGCAGTCTTAAAGGGAGGCAGATTCATTACGGTGGTATGGAAGGCTCTATGGTAGTAGTTCAACCTTCTAATGCTGCGACCATTTGATACAGTTCTTCATTTTGTGGTGACCCCATCCATAAAATTATTTCACTGACACTTCATAACTGTAATTTTGCTATTGTTATGAATTGCAACATACATATCTGATATGCCGGATATCTGATATGACTCCAAAGGGGTCGTGACCCACAGGTTGAGAACCACTGCTCTATGGTGAGAGAACTAAACAGGCTTTAGAGAAGAGCCTTTGAGTGGGCCTAACAACTAACTGTGCAAGCAGGCATTAAGACTCTGGGAGCAGCTGGGCTGCGGTGGCACATGCCCTTAATCCCAGCACTTGGGAGGCAGAGCCAGGTAGAGCTCTGTGAATTCAAGGCCAGCCTGGTCTACAGAGTGAGATCCAGGACAGGCACCAAAACTATACGGAGAAACCTTATCTCAGAAAACAAACAAACAAAAAAAAAAAAGGGCTAGAGAGATGGCTCAGCGGTTAAGAGCACATGGTGTTCTTACAGAGGTTCTGAGTTCCATTCCCAGCAACCACATAGTGGCTCACAACCATCTGTAATGAGATCTGGCACTCTTCTTTGGCCTGCAGGGACACATGCAGGCAGAACACTGCATATAAAATAAATAAATAATTAACAAAAAACAAAAAACAAAAAAAAGACTCTCGAAGCATTTTCAGCAAAATTAAAGCCAGACTTAGGAAGTGAGAGCAGAGACTGGAGACAAGGAGCCAGGTAACAATAAGTGGGCGGAGAGGGATACAACCCAACACCAAGGCAGGGGACAAGCACACTGACAACGAGAAGAGTTAACACACGGGAAGGAACAGACCATTGCAGGTGCAAACATGTAGATACTCACTACATGCAAAGCAGAGACAGGTGCTCCAAGGGACCCAGACTCCTGGAGTTGGACACCAGCAGATTAAAGAGCAGGTCGCTTCTAGAGCTCTGTTCGATTTGCTAATTGTATTAAGCTATTACTAAACCTGCCCGTTCCCTTCAGATCTCCTATTACAGCTCACTAAAATTTCTATTAGTCACTTTCTGAGATGTTACTGTAGAAAAGGTCAGCTAAGTCTTTTCAAGCTTATACTTCAACCTAATTAACACACTATCATGAATCTGACATGCTAACTAAACATGGAATCCAATCCCTGGCTCTTAAAAAAATGATTCTTTTAGATCCTTGGAAGCCACCAGGAACCTTATCTGGTCTGGTTGAGTTTGGGCCTGTGATGACTGCACAGCCAAGATGTGTTGAACATCAGTGCTATTCAGAGTCACATATGCAGGCCTCTCCTTTCTTCACCTGAAAGATGGGTCTCAGTCTGAGCTTTCTGCTGTCAGTGTGCCCCTTGTGAGAATAAGAACTATCCTGAAGTGCCACAGCCCACTCTCAAATAAATGAATAAACTCTTAAATGGGGAAAAAAACAAAAAAAAGATATGAACCATTGGAGGACATGTCTGCAGGTTTCATGCCCACCTAGCACACATGATCCAGCTTACCATCTGGTAGTTCATCTTCAGTCTGTATGCCACACAGAGTCCCACTGTATGGAGGGAGCTGCGTAAGAAATCAGAAAGCAAATCTTAACAGAGGATTAAAACCCAACATAAATCACTGCATCAATTCAATACTTCCTTTAAGTTCCATCTCATGACATCACTTTCCAAGAAAGACACACATAAAAATCTGGTAAAATCTGAATCCAACAGTTTAAGAATGCTTTCAATTATTTACCATTACTAAATACACTGAAATGAGGCTGGAAAACTGTAAACAGACTCCTGATGTGTACAGGCTACACTGAAACCCTTCCAACACATCCTGCCTGCCTTTCTTCCTTCCACAGGATGTATGTCAGTGGTGAGCCCAGATCCTGTGTTGTCCGTCCACTGGTGGAAATGGCCATTCTTGATTGTTGAGTGGCAAACAGCAACACAGCTGGCAGATGTAGAGCCCGGGCTCTGGGCAGATGGCAGAAAGAAGCCCATAGGAAGAAAGGGCCTGGAAACTGTGGCTCCCTTCTTATACAGTGTCCCATGCAACTAAATTAATAGTCTGAAATCACCTTTCTTGTTTGGAAGAAAGAAAAAATATGCCTGGCTACTTCGTGAAAACCACGGAAATTTTATGAACCTCTCAAATACTTCTTCCTGCCAACTCCACATTTATGTAAGAGCTGGGGATGTCTGAGAGGTGAGTAGACAGAACAAAACAACACCTGCTGCAGCATTTCTGTCTGGTCACTAAAGTCCAAACATAGCCCAACAGTCTGTAGAATCTGGGGTGTGCAGCTTAAGGTCTCTAGCTGGTGCTCATGCCAATCACTATCTGCTGTTTTAGTGGTCTCCAATGGACTCTTAGGTAGCCAACTCAGTGGTTTTAAGAGGTAAGTTTACTCCCCCTACCCTGCCCCCCATGATAATGACAAATAACAAGAAAAACGCAGTGACTGGAAAGGAACCCAACCACTCAGGACTTGGCGCCAAGTCAGTAAGAGCCCAGTAACGAACACCCTGACACACAAGCAAACCCTTCCACATGTCATCACTGACAGCACACAGAAGCAGTGTGCTGCAGCGATCTCAAGGAAGCTTCTATATGGGGGAATGTCTTTCTGTACGCTGTGAATATATGTTATTCCCATTGGTTAATAAATAAGCTGCTTTGGCCTATGGCAAGGCAGCTTAGAGGCAGGTGGGAAATCCAAGGAGAGAGACAGGAAAGAGAAAGGCAGTGCCTGTGGAGAGACGCCAGCCTGCGGCCCAAGGAACAACATTGCCAGCAGACTGGTAAGCCACAGAACAAGTAGCAAAACATAGATTAATAAAAATGGGTTAATTTAAGTTATAAGAGCTATTTAGCAAGAGGTCTGCCATAGACCATACAGTTTGTAAATAATATTAAGCCTCTGAGTGATTATTATATAAGAGGCTGCAGGACCTCGGGGCTGGGTGGGACCAGAGAAACTTCTGGCTATACTTCTAAGCAAAGTCCTTTCTTTCTACAATCACAGAACAAAGACCAGACACCCTTACATAGAAAGTCTGCTGTGTCAGGGGCACTAGAATGGCCTCTGGAGACAGAAATCTATGAGGCACAGAAAGGTGTTAACAATCAATCCATTCACACAAAAATCACTGTGACACTGGGAAACCTTTTGAATCCAACTCTGGGAGGGAGGACCAGTCAGTGGTGGTTCATATACCTACTGGGTGGGTGGAACACCCAGGCGTTCACACAGCAACTTTACTTGTAGTGTGCAGAGATGGGGTCTCTGGAAAGCAGTAAGAGCAGATAAGTCAGTAAGGTAAAGCCTCCATTACTGAACCCTTTTATAAGAGGGACAGACAGTAAACTACCCCTGGGACTATGCATCAGATCAGCACAACACAAGCCACCAACTCCTGCACCCCAAGACCTTGTAAGGCCAGAACTCTTAAGCTAGTTCTTCTCAAAACAGCTACCCCACATGGGGCAAGACATGTTAATGGCACTAGCATCATCAATAATATGGCTGAGAAGGACAGTGACAGTGAAAACACTGAACAAGGGTTCCTAACACTCCTGTTCTCAAAGACCCCAGGAGGGACTTCCGAGACAGCAGACAAATAGGGAAGGCAGGCTAACTGTTCTAACCAATTAACAGATCACCATCAAACTCTGGGGCAATACTGTAATTTCATGTAAGCTTCTTTATAAAATTCCATTTATTATTTACTAGGGTAGTGGTGGTGTCAGTTCTCTCATGACACAATATGGATCCTAGGGATTGAACTCAAGTCATCGAGCTTGGCAGCAAGGGCCTCTACTCACTGAACCATCTCTCCGGTCCTAATATCATTTTCAGTCAAGTGTATTTAAAGCATTTTACTTTAGGGACTGGTTACTGAACAAGCCTAGCAACCTGAGTGTAATCCTATTTGACCTCCACAACTAGACTCATGTCCCACCCACCCCCATACACAATCACGGAGAGCCACCTGCCTCTGCTTCCTGAGTGCTGGGGATAAAAGTGTGTACCACCACATCCAGCAAAAAATAGGTTTATTTACTTTAGGCTGGCTAGACTGCTGCCATCTGGGACCCACACGGTAAAGGAGAAAACCAACTCCTACAGGTTGTCTTCTTTGTCCATAGAGCACCATGGCACACAAACTCAGAGACATGCGCATACACAAATTCGTTTTTAAAAAGTCAATAGGCGCCTAGGAACTGTAACCATAAGAATGGATTCTCCAGAAGAGCTGCCAGCTAAAGTCGTGCTAGGATCAAGAAAAATGGGCCTTGGCAGTACGTGTTACTGGAGTTGTATCCATGCCAGTGGATGTCCACACAATCCAGAAGAGAATTTGTCATTGCTGTTGCCGCTGTTGCTGTTATAGCAATGGCGCCCACCACTGCTACTCTTTCTGGGATTACCATTTCATAATTGCTTACTACAGCTAGCACAATGGAGACCCTAGCAACATAAGTAGCTACCACAGTTAGTTAATCTCTCATTCTATGGGGCATGATAAATTTAATTCAGTAGCTATATACATCTCGATTGGCTTTGAAAATTATAAATTTATAAACTCAAGTACCAGTTGCTTTTGGGATACTATCTTACAAGGACACCAACGTACAGTATGGCTTGTTAAGGAAGGGAATGGCTCAGTTGCCTTTAGCCTACTGGCTAAGGGTGAGATAGGACCTCTGTTGGTCTTTTCTGTATCGAACACAGATTGCAAGCCCAGTGCCACTTTGAGATCTTTGGCAGCAGTTAACTCTGCAGCTCACACACGATTGAGCCTGTATGACAATGAGTATTCAGAGACGGGTAACGCCTGGGGGGCAATCACCAACCTAAGACAGAGCACCTGTGTGGCCTGGACAGGCGTCTCCATGACGGGTAAGGTGACCTGCTGACGTCCCACGCAACCCAAGTCAGAAGCTCATTTTTTAACAAAAGGGGGACCTGTAGGATCCTGGCCTCCCGTTTTGGGTAACTGTTGCCTTGCTTGCAGACCTTGACCTTGATATTCTCCCTATGCTAATTCCCTGCCAGGTTCCACCCTCATGAATGCTTAAGGGAAGTTCCTTGCCTGGTACTCTGAATAATGGGCGTTAACAGATTAGAAGCAAGATTGTAAAACATCAGTAGCGAACTTCTGCCCTCCAGGGTCCTCCCATTGTGCTGTAAGCCTGTATTTAAGACCTCCTCCCCCTTAAATAAATGACATTCAACATTTAAAATTAAAATATATATATATATATTATATATATAATTGAATGAATACTGTGAATGTTATATATGAATACCACAAGTGTGATTAATATCATGAGTGTAATTAATGAATATCATGAATGTAATTTCAAAAAATAAATAAAGTTAATAAAAAAAAAAAAGTCAATAGGCAGGATGATGCACACCTGTAAACCCAGTGCTCAAGAAGCTAAGGCAGGAGAATTGTTATGAGTTTGAGGCTGGCTTTACTATAGAGTGAGACTTTAAAAAGAAAATCATTTATATACTGACTTCGACTGCTGGTCTGAGGAAACCCTAACTGTGGAATGACTGCAGCCAAGATGTGTTCCGGCATGGCAAAAAAAACGTGATTACTTTTGCGTCCACGTGTGTGGCACCTTTCACCCAATAGAACTACTGCCACCAAGTTAAGACCTTCTCTTGTGGCAGCAGATGTAGTAAGCAAAATGGGACAGAACTATCCAAATGGATCAAAGCTTTCCAATTCGGCCGGGCGGTGGTGGCGCACGCCTTTAATCCCAGCACTCGGGAGGCAGAGGCAGGTGGATCTCTGTGAGTTCAAGGCCAGCCTGGGCTACCAAGTGAGTTCCAGGAAAGGCGCAAAGCTACACAGAGAAACCCTGTCTCGAAAAACCAATTAAAAAAAAAAAAGCTTTCCAGTTCTACAGCAAGTTATAATACAAAAAGTGTCAAGTTTGGTGGCTCATACCTGGAATCCTAGCAGTCAAGAGGCTGAGGCAGGAGGATCACCATGAGTTCAAGACCAATTTGAGATACATAGTAAGTTTCAAGCCAGCCTGCACTACGAAGTAAAATTCTGTCTCTAATACATGAAACCAAAAATGTAACTCCCCACACAAATGTGAGAAACTGGAGACAAAGTATGATCAGCTTATTCTGTGAACCGTGTGAGCCTGGGGCCCTGCACAGGGTAATGTTTCCAGCTTCTTCAAACATTCTCAAACTTCCTCAGTCAAAAGGCCTCAGGAAACACAACCCCCAATCTGAAAGCCAGCCACTAAGAAACCAATTAAGGGGGCTGAAGACATGTCTCAGCAGCTAAGGGTGCTTACCTCTTGTTGTTGTTGTTGTTGTTGTTGTTGTTTTTTGTTTTTGTCCTGGATCTCGCTCTGTAGACCAGGCTGGCCTTGAACTCACAAAGATCCGCCTGGCTCTGCCTCCCAAGTGCTGGGATTAAAGGTGTGCGCCACCACTGCCTGGCACTTACTACTCTTGAAGAGGACCCATTGTCAATCAGTTCACAACAGCCTATAACTCTAGCTCCAGGAAATCCAACCCCATGGGCATTGTATACACAAGTACACAAACCACATGCAGACATACACATGCATATAATTTAAAAAAAAAAATCCAGCCGGGCGGTGGTGGCGCACGCTGTTGATCCTGGCACTTAGGAGGCAGAGACAGGTGGATCTCTGTGAGTTTGAGGCCAGACTGGTCTACAGAGCCGGTTCCAGGACAGGCTATAGAGAAACCCTGTCTCAAAAAAAAAAAATCAAATCTAAGGCAGAGCTTAGTGGTACACACCTTTAATTCCAGCATTTGGGAGGCAGAGGCAGGCAGATCTTTGTGAGTTCAAGGTCAGCCTGGTCTACATAGTGAGTTCTAGGACAACCAGAGGTACATAGGGAGACCCTATGCCCCCCCCAAAAAAAAACCTTAAATGACAACGAATAGCCTTATCTGTGCCCCCTGACACACACACACACACACACACACACTCTCTCTCTCTCTCTCTCTCTCTCTCTCTCTCTCTCTCTCTCTGTGTGTGTGTGTGTGTGTGTGTGTGTCAGTGTCTGTGTGTCTGTGTGTTTGTATCTGTGTGTGTCTGTGTCTATGTCTGTGTGTCTGTGTGTCTGTATCTCTCTCTCTCTCTCTCTCTCTCTCTCTCTCTCTCTCTCTCTCTCTCTCTCTCTCTCTCTCTCTCTCCTACCTGTGCCTACAGTCTGAGCTATGATGCTGGGGTGATCTGTTCAGTAACACTTGATGTGTGTGTGTGTTGCTCCCAATACTAAGATCTGAGCATCTCCTGGAATAAACACTTTTCAAGCACCAGTAATAAGATAATGACTGGGGCTCAAACACATTGACTAAAATACCTGACTATTCTCCACTAGGGAGATCTACTTTCAAGTCACTGCTCATAAACCAGAGCACAGCTCTGGAAATACCAGCAATCCTTATAAACAACATCAACATTTAAGATCACACACAGAACTCACCTGTTGGTTTCTCCCTGGCACCCTATCTTACGGGGCAAGTTTTTAAACAAGCACCTAAGATGAGCACAAAAGCTCTTGGCTGTGATGGTTTACACTTTAACTCTCCCCGTCCCCGTGCCCCGTCGTGTGTCTCCTCCGCCCCCAAGTTCTTGACCTGAGATACAGAAGAAAGTGCTTCGCTAAATTTTTATAGCCCTCAGCATATGGAGAATAGAGCCAGATCCTAAGCTATACCACAGTCATAGGCAGGAACATGAACATATACCATTTTACTTGCTAGAGTGTGCAGTGGCCCATGTCTTTAATCTCATCACTTGGGGACAGACACAAGTTGATCTCTGTGAATTCAAGGCCAGCCTGATCTACTTAGCAAGTTCCAGGCCACAGTGAGACCCTGTCTTAAGAATAAGAAAAAAAAAAGTGTGTAGGGGGGAATCTATGGGATAGAAGGCCACAGAAGTGAGACACCATCATGTACTCCCTCAGGAACCCACTAACCCAAACATGCAGTCCTACACTAAACTAATATAGTGTAATAAATAAATTGCAATGTGTGTGAGGAACCTACTGAGCAATTAAAATCAAAAAGCAGGAGCTGAAGAGGTGGCTTAGCACTTACAGAGAGTTCAGTTCTCAGCATCAACAACATGGCTCACAATCATCCCTAACTCCAGTTCCAGGGTATCTGATACTCTGTTCTGATCTCCATGGACAGCAAGCATGTGAGTGGTACATAGAGATACAGGCAAAACACTGATACACATAAAACAATCTTTAAACAAACAAACAGTAACAACAACAAAAGCACAAATGTATAATTGTAAAGTTGGCGTAAAGTAAACTGTAAAGGGACAATCTTAAAGCATACAGCACTCGACACTTCCTGTGGACAGAGTGTGCTGCCCACCCCAGCAGTCACTACCTCTGGGAAAGGTAGGCAGGAAGAAGAAATAGGGGTTCAACTGTGTGTGCAACTACACTTACATCTTCAAAATTTAGAGCAAATATAAGAGCTAACAAGTGGGTCCAGCACACTCCTGGTGTAGTCTCTACTCATCCACGAATTAGGACTCTCGATTAAAGAGAAAGTGAACTGTCAATCATTTCTACACACATGTGCATGAAAACAATTTTTCTTACCTCAACTGAAGAGCGAGGAGTCACAAAAAACTGATTGAATTCATCAGGGCTGAAATCGCCAAAAATATACTGAAAACAATAAGAACACTTGATTACATTCAATATACACATTGCTTGTTTTTGAAAAGCCACATATTTGACAGTGTCTGTCCTATGAAACATTTGGACTAGAATCCCCCAAATCCTTGTCAAGTAAGTAATGAGGAGCTTCAAGCTGAAAGCTAAAGTTCCTAGGGGTGGTATTTCCCCATGACATGCAAAAAAAGGCCACCTAACCTCTTCTGTAAACTGTCAAAGAACAAGGTTGAAAATGCTTTTTTTCAATCAAGTCAAGCGTGGTCACAGAGCATGCAGGCTCCTGTTTGTGGGAAAACTTCCTGGTTCACCTTTTCACCTCCATTTAGCTTTTAGCTGAGTCACATCATTACTCACCTTCATTTCATTTTTCCCTGCCAAAGGACAGCAAAATTCATAGAAAAGTGTCAGTGATCCTGACTAACAATCTTTAAAGACATGTTATTTACTCTAAACATGAACTAGAATAGGACTCAGATACGTATTGTTAGAATTCCTAGCACTCCCCCAGCTACATTACTGCACATGAGCGGTCCAGTAGTCAGGCAAGATGCTTAGTCATCCTAGGGCCTTACGTCCTTCGCAATCCATGCGCTGTGTGATCATGTAATTTGCGAACAGCATGATCACGTAATCTACGCTTATGCGTGGCGTAGCTATGTAAGCCCATATGAGTGTGGGGGGGGGGGGAGAGATCTATAAAAGTGGATTCCACATTTTTCTCCCCTCTCTTCCTGCATGGTCATTCCATAGGCCTATGCACATCTTTCCTGTTCCCTTTCCTTAATAAACTCTTATAGTGGGTTTTGTTGTACCTCATGGCTTTTCTCACACAGTAAACAGCGCCGCTTATAATAAATGATACATATGGTAGATAAAACCCTCTAGCTTCATAGAGTGGTGGGTGTGATCTTCCCTGACAGGATCTGATATAGCTGAGTCTGCCAGGTGGCCACCAGCTCCTAGGAGCTTCAAGAAGTCTACCACTAACAAGTATCATCATGGGATTTGCACAGCATTCATTTATTCATTCATCCAGCCAGTAACCTGCTATGTGTAAAACTCAGGACTGAGGGTCAAAGTAGAGCTGTGTCTTCAGCTCTATTGCAGCTTCGAGTCTAGAAATGACTTAAAGGGAAGTTTATAAACCTGTGTTCTGTAACTAAGTATTACAGTAAATAATACTCATTATTATGCAAAAAGCCACTGTTGGGAAGAGCATTTCCTGAGACCATTTGGCTCTGTCTACCAAAGCCATAACAGACACTGAAAACAAAGCTGTCCTCATATAATACTCACATACCCTTGACCAAGTCTACAAGGGAACTGGACTGATGGCAATGGTGGAAACACTGAGATTCGACATGGTTTAGAGTCTTCTTGTGAAATGCTTTGGGACTCGGCCTCTTACCAATCACTTACAACATGGGAAAGCTTATATTAATATCACTCCCGGTATGGCCAGTGAAAAGCAACAGAAGTAACACAGTAAGAAAGGAACTATCCTATCAGAGAACAGAAGGGTGTGAAACCCAGACTAAGTTCAAAATACTAATTCAAAAACTCAACTTGTTTTTAGTGGCAGAAGCAGTGTATACAGCAACAGGGCAGTTTTGAAAACTCAAGAAATACTTCTCCCTAGAATGCTATATTTATTTATTTTCACAGAATTCCATCCTATAAATATTTTACACAAAGTATATAAAACTTTCTCAGCCAGGCAGTGGTGGTGCACGCCTTTAATTCCAGCACTTGGGAGGCAGAGGCAGGCGGATCTTTGTGAGTTCGAGGCTAGCCTGGTCCACAGAGCGAGATCCAGGAAAGGCGCAAAGCTACACAGAGAAACCCTGTCTGGGAGGGGGGGGGGGGACGACTTTCTCAAAGACCAGGGATGTGGTGGCTCAGTGGCAAAGCACATGAAAGACCTGGGCTCAACGTCATCACCGCTAACATCCGAACACCTGTGTGAAGTTTGTAAATCCCACTAAATGAACTATGGTGACAGACAGGGATGGATACAGAAGTAGGACCCACAGAACTCAGAGCCACTAGTAAGAACTACAGCTCCATCTCAGGGGGAGGAGCAATGCGCAGAAAGCCATCCCCTTTGGAGCCTCTTAGGAATAAGAAAGACTGCAGACTTACAATGTAGGGAAGAGGTGTATGGGTGAGAATTAAATCTGACATGTTGGATCTTCTGGAGTTAGAAGTTATGGGTGGCTGCAAGCTGCCTGATGTGGGTAGGTGCTGGGAGCTGAACCATTGAACCATCTCTCCAGCACAGAAATGTTCATTTAAATTACACTTCTAAACACACTTCCTAATGTGTTCATATGCAAGGAAGTTTTTTAAAGAGATGGTTTTAATCCATTAAGGGCTAAAATCTAAATCTTAGAAATGTACAAGTAGATAGAGAGGAACCAAGATCACATGCCTTCCAGCCTGGACTGCAGAATCCAGGCTCCTTCACTGGAGGAGGAACTAAGTGCTTAGAAGATCCCAGTGGAAATCTCTCCTGGTACTTTCATTTAGTTCATTATTTGTCCAGTATCACTTGAAAAAGTCTGCTCTAGTGTTTTTCTGACAGATTCAGACCTGGGCATAGTGTCATATGCCTTTAATCTTCGCACTAGAGAGGCAGACAGGCTCTATCAGATCTCTGTTAGTTCAAGGCCAACTAAGAGCATGTTACAGACAGACAGACAGACAGCTTCAATATATGACTGAACAAAGAAGCCCCCAGCACCCCCGCGGTGTGACGAGAAATAAAAACGCACATTTTTGTTTACAGAGGCTCTGGACCTATAACCCAGTCTGACAGACATCTATGGAGGTGTACAGTTGCACGTGGGGGGGGGGTTTATTTTAGAATTTTTGTTGTTAAATCATGTTTTATTCAAGAAACTACTTAGGGGCTAAAGAGATGGCTCAGTGGCTGTTCTTGCAGAGAACTAGGTTTAATTCCCAACATTCCAATGATGATACACAACTGTATCCCAAGTTCCAGAGGATCTAATACATTCTTCTGGCCTCCATGGGCACCAGGCATGCACATGGTGCACAGAAATACATTCAGGCAAAAAGAAACTAATTAAGATGTCAGTATAGCACTTAGGAGGCAGAGGCAGGTGGATTTCTGTAAGTTTGAGGTCAGCTTGGTCTACAAGGTGAGTTCCCTGACAGCCAGGGCTGTGTAGAAAATCCATCTCAAAAAAAAAAAAAAAACAAAATACGAAAAGAAAGGAAAAGATGTGTTGGTATAAATAACAGAATTCACTTCCAGACATGCTCAAATCTACCCCTGCACAGGCATTGACTGTGCATGAGTGAAGACTTCATCCATCAGATGACACTCCGCTGAAAACACTCAATCCATCTAAGGATACCATGAGAACTGTTAACTAGAAGGTATGTGACACCAAATACCATTTAGTGAATGACAAATGGATAGCCAGAGCTGTCTGTTTGCAACTCCATCCTGACTCCCTTCCCACTGGTTCATGTACATCAATCAACTGATAACTCCATCAAGACACATGAAGCACACATCCTCCTGCTGTAATGAAATCTACTTTCATGAGTTTTGTAAATAAGCCATCACACCACTAATATAAAAGGCTTATTTCAGTTTTGCTGCTGAAGCCAGAAAGTGATGTTCTGCCATCTGGAGCATCCACCTCAGAGGAGCCTGGGTCAGGTTCTCCACCTATTGTGAATACATCCACATAGGCCTTTTCTATGCACCAGCTTTGCTCACACAAAAATCACTTTAATGGGACACAGTAACGATGTGTAATAGAAGCCCTGATGCTTGAGGAAGTCATTGTCAAAGGTCAGAAAGATGAAGACACTGAGATCTGAGGCCAGGGGACTCATTAAAAATAGGGAGCGGGGGCTACAACTGTACAGGATACACAAATACATCTGCCTAACCAAAGTGACTCATACGTAAGTGGTAACCAGTTAAACATCCCCTAGAAAGCTGCATAGACAGCCCAGGAGTTAAGAGCACTTGAGTTCCATTCCCAGCACCCACATGGTAGTTCACAAGCATCTGTAACTGCATTTCCAGGGAATTCTCCTCCTTCTTCTGACCTCTGAAGAGTACATGGTACAGAGAAACACAGGCAGGTAAAATATGCACATACATGAAATAAATGAGAAGCATCTATACCACCATCACCACTGTAGAGTGCTGCTCAGAGAACAGACCTTAGGAAGTTTACACTCATAGGAAGGAGAAAAGGGAAGTCACAGCATGCTGATAAAAAAAAAAAAACTGCCAAAAGCAGAGGCCAAGCCCGAGGAAGTGGCGCACGCGGATAATACAAGAAAAGAACTGGAAGGAAGACAAAGAAAACCATCTGCTCAGAAATAGTCTCTTCCCGGGAAGGTCGATGCTCCCGGTTCACCTGCAGAAGCATAAATGGGAATATAGGAAACTAGTGTCTGCCAGCAAGGGGAACTTGAGGGCTGCCATTACCGCATGGCACTAGGGGGCACTAGAGAACAGCATTCTCGGCCCCTAAGCTCCTAAAGACTTCACCTCTAGAAATTCAACTGAATATGTCCACCGCCCTGCCCTTAAATTAATGTCCTTTGCCTTTTGAAAGTTCCTGGTAATTCGAGGGGCAGCTCTGAGACAAGTAATCAGCTGACACTTTGCTCTGTTCAGTACTTCTCAGTTTCCAAGGGAGATGGGCAGCCACTCCAAGCTCTTAGGCAGTCTCCCTCCCACTGCAGTGTACAACTATGCAGGCAGGCCTGCCACAGCCAACAAAGGGGTTCTGGTCAGTCTTCCTGCTATCTGGGGGGTTTGGGCCATCCTTTGCAGCAACAGATACTGTGAGGGAGCAAAGCCTTCATTCTCTCTGCAGAAGATAAGCCGGGTCAGGTAGCTCCAGACTTCTCGCCAACTAACAGAGCTCATAGGTAGGACTGGGGTGGGGGATGCCTGGCGTTTGTGAGGTTCTGACCCGTCCGTGTCCCAAGCATGGCAAACACAAAACAAAACAAGCAAAAACAAGAAAGAAGGGGAAACATGGACCTGGAAACACACCAATACCTGCTCAACAGGATCTTAACTAGAAAAAGGCTACCGCTGAAAAGGGGAAGTGAACCGGGTGTGGCAGTACACGCCTGTAAACCCAGTGCTCAGGAGGCAGAGGCAGGTGGATTCCTGTGAGTTTAAGGCCAGCCTGGTCTACAGAGCTAGACAGCCAGGGCTACACAGAGAAACTCTGTCTATTAAAAAAAAAAAAAGAGGCACACTCTGGAGTGGTGTGGTAGCTTGGGAAACACCTGAAGGTGACACTGCTGACTGAGTTCACGCAAACCAGGAGTCTCACTGACATGACAATATTTATTTTACCAAGCACCACCTACCCCAGGTGAACTGTGTGAGACTGAGGATAATCTGAGCAGATGCCGAGGACTCAGATCACCACAATACAAGTGAACTGCAGGCTGATGAGTGTTAGAAATAGCAGGGGAAATGCTGTTCTTTTCTCCCCTGACTGTGCTGCATTAATCCTGCTTTGCTTTCTGGGAAGAGGGTCCTGGGTAGAATGGAACAAAGTCATTAGCATTACAAAGCCATTCTCCCAGACAGCAACACCCAGCTTTGGAGAGTAGTGTTTCAGTTTGGTGGTAAAGTAAAGTAGCTTTGTATGCATATTTTATTCCAACTACTAAAATTCTGTCAGGCTTTAAATGGGCTAGCTGCATATTCTTGGTACTTCCATTGAAAATTTGAGCTAAGCTGTTGCTACAGACGCAATCTCAAAATTAGAAAGCATGATTCATGTAACAAAACCCCACTGTTAGCAGCTTCCCAGTCCTTTCTACAGAACAGCAACGGCTGCTCACAAAACACACTCACTAACTATGCTAGAATTGCTAAGAAATACAACAGTGGACTAACTGGGAAGCGAGTTCCAACTATTTTCCTAACCACTACACTTACCTTGGAGCCAATCTTAAGAGAAGGGGAAATGGAAAAGAGGCAGATAAATAAAGGACAAAAACAGTTACGAGTCATCTTCCTGGGACAGGGCTGAGGAATGAGCTCTGACCAGCAGACAATAGGTCCCTGGAAGGGTGAGAACTTTGGGGGGCATGGAAATATTCTGTAACTATATGGGTGCTACAGTGGGCATGTGTACTGTACAGGACTGTTAGTTAGTTCACTGTGGTGGCCTGCTCCCCTTGAAATCTCTACCCCAGTCCTTGGCCAAGACCTCACCAACTACTGACAAACGCTGAGCAAAACCATGGTGTTAATTACAGTCGGCTGCACAAGCAGAAACTTGTAGGCGTCCTGTGTTCCACAGGATTCCCCACTGAATGACATTGCTAGAACCAAACCAACAGACTCAACAGCTGTAGGTCAGCTACCAGGAAGGAAGTCACATCAATAAACGTTCACTTGAAAGGCAGAGGCCATAACTGATCTAGCCTGCTGGCTTTCCCAATGGTCTGCTTAAACACCCTGAGAATCTAGAGCACATAGTGAACTGTATGCACCTCTTCCCACTTTAAGATGGAAGTCCATAAAGAATCTCCCCTAGGCTCAGCAGCAGGTAAGGGTGCCAGGCCTCAGTTCAATCGTCCTAAGATTTCCAATAGAGGGAGAACCAGCTCCCAGAGTTGTTCTTTGACCACCGTGGTACCAATAAATAAATGCCCCTCCCCCCCAAAAAAGATGTTTTCTAAGGCCAGGGTTACACAGCTTCACAGAAAAACCCTGTCTCAAAAAAACAGAAAACAAAAACAAAACAAAACAAAACAAAACAAAAACCTAATCAAAAAAAAGTTTTTAGGGGATTACAGTGATGGCTCAGGTTAGGATCACTGGCTGCTCTTACAAGAACCCAGGTTGAATTCCCAGTACCTACAGGATGCCTCAAAACCAACACCTATGACTCCAGTTCCAGGGGACTGGATGCCTTCTTCTGACCTTAGAGTACCAGGTACACATACGTGCAAATAAAACAAATATTTTTTTAGTAGAAAATGTAACCTGAGACCTCAGAAATTCTCTACAGGAGTATGTGGGGCCCAAGATCTGGACATCCAGAAGGAAAGAGCCAACTGGCCATCAGTGCTGCTTCCTGCACAGAAGCAGGAAACCAGCCCCTCTTAGAGTTGCAGCACACTAGGGCCATGCCTGTAACAACTGGATCAGTGGCTGGGGTGGAGTCCAGCCCTCATTCCAGCTTTTAAACACAGAAGGCTGATGATGGATTCTGACTTGCTTGAGTTCAGAATCTCTGAATGGGGCAATTCCAGGGCCTAAGAGAACACTCTTCCACTGTCAGTTCCTGACTAAGAATGGGGAAAACAAAACAGAAAACAGGAAGCTAAGGAGTTATTTCTTTGTGTAGTTATATGGCCCATTTATTCAATGAATGGATGGACTGACAGACGGAATCTTTGAGCCATACCAATCATTAGCACAGAAAAAAATAAATCACCTTTAAAGCCAGGTATACTGGCTCATGTCCTTTATCCTACCTGTAGGAGAGTGAGGTAAAAGGATTGCCAAGTTTCAAGCCAGCTTGGACTATATAGTTGAGTTTAAGGCCAGCCTGGGTCAACAGTGTGAGACCCTGTCATTAATTAATTAAAAAAAATAATGCCTTTAATCTCAGTGCTCAAGAGGCAGAGGCAGGCAAATTTCTGAGTTTGGGGCTAACCTAGACTAACTACAGAGTTACAGGACAACCAGAACTATGTAGAGACCCTGTCTATAATAATGACAACAAAGGGGCTGAAGAGATAGTTCAGCAGTTAAGAGCATTGATGCTCTTGAGAGAACAGGAGTTCAGTTCTCAGAGCTTACACAAGGTGGCTCACAATCATCCATCCATAACACCAGTTCCAAGGAATCCAGCATCCTCTTCTGGCCTTCACAAGCACTGGGCATGCACGCAATGTATGCACATACACGCAGGCTGTGTGAGTTTGAAACAGAGTGGCCCCCATAGTCTCATATGTTGGAGTCTTAGTCCCCAGTTGGTAGAATTACAAGTTGTGTCACTGGGGTGGGCTTGCAGGTTTCAAAAGCCCACACCATTCCCAGTAATCAACAAACACTCTCACTCTCTCTCCCTCCCTCTCTCCTTCCCTCGCTCTTCCTTTTCCTCTTCCTCTGCCTTGCACCTGTAAGTCAGGATATTCTCTCCTAGCTACTGCCCCAGCACCATACCTGCTCCTTGACAGGATGATCATGAACTCTCTAACCCTCTGTAACCATAAGCCCCAATAAATGTTTTCTTTTATAAGTCACCTTGGCCATGGTGTCTTAACACAGAAACAGAAAAGACACAGGCAAAACATTAAGAATCTTTAAAATCTTAAGAATCTTAAGAAATTTCACTTCCTGTCCACAATTTTTAAAAACAAAGCAAAATTAATTAATTAAGAAAGAAAAAAGAGGCCAGGCACTGGTGGCGCACACCTTTAATCCCAGCACTTGGGAGGCAGAGGCAGGCAAATCTCTGAGTTCGAGGCCAGCCTGGTCTACAGAGTGAGTTTCAGGAAAAGGCGCAAAGCTACACAGAGAAACCCTGTCTCAAAACACCCCCCCCCCAAAAAAAGAAAGAAAAAAGAAAACTAATTCCTCTTATTTTCAATCCAATGGTTACAATCCATTTCAGCTCTCATAATCCCCCTCACATCTAGACATAGCAGATTAGCTGGCAGCCTCTTACTAACCAAAATGCCTGGCCCCTTAACAGACTCAAGTGTTAGCAGATGGATGATGGACCTGAACAGTTTATCACCAACTCTGTTGGCTCCAAAGACAGCAGATGGATGATGGACCTGAACAGTTTATCACCAACTCTGTTGGCTCCAAAGACATAAAAAAAAAAATGGGGAACGTGGACTTTTGTTGTTATTTGTGTTTTGTCTTCTGTGTGCACACAAGTTCTTATGTGTGTACAGGCCAGAGGCTGACATCGTCTGTCTTCTTCTATCCCTCTGCTCCTTACTTTTTGAGACGGAGATTCTCACTGAACTTACAGCTTGCTGTTCTGGCTAGACTGGATGGCCAGTGAGCCTCCTGTCCACCCCCCACCCAAGAGCTGAGATTACAGGCAATTGCTGCTACATCCAGCTTTTTTTTTTTTTTTTAAGATGTATTTATTTATTATGTATTCAGTGTTCTGCCTGCATATTTGCCTGCACGCCAGAAGAGGGCACCAGATCTCATTATAGAGGGCACCAGATCTCATTATAGATGGTTGTGAGCCACCATGTGGTTGCTGGGAATTGAACTCATGACCTCTGGAAGAATAGACAGTGCTCTTAACCTCTGAGCCATCTCTCCAGCCCTACATCCAGCTTTTTTGTACTTAGCTGCTGGGGACTGACCATGGGCCCTTGTGCTTGCATGGCCAGTACACTTCAGTGACTGAACCATGATTCCCACTCACTAGAATATACAGACATCAGGTCCACTACCTGAAGAATACACATACATACAACATTTGGCATATGATTTCAAGAACTGTGCAGACCCTCTATTGTTCCCAGAGTTCTACCTGACCACAGCTACTCAAGGATACACTCATAGGCCAGCAGTGTTGGCATCACCCAAAAACTTATGCGGCCCTGTGGCCCAAGCCAGACTTACTGAATCCAAGCACATACCCTAATAGGCATTTACCTTTTAGATGAAGCCCTGTCGAGCTATGCCTGTGTAACTCTGTGGCCCTACTATAAAGGAGTGTTACCTTGCACTCTGCTACAGAGAACTGTCTCCATTCCTCTAAACTATTTGAGTGACCACTGATTATCTTCGTCAAAGGTGCATTTCAAAGCAAAAAGAAGGTTCACTATTAATTGTAGTAGACAGTTGTAAACTAGGGCATAAACCACTCCTAACTGTGGATAGACAGAAATTAGCTTAGTGTAATGAGCTATCCCTGTACCCACCCACCCAGCCTTGTGTCTCAGAAACCTCTTCTGCTTTTGTCTCTCAAACAAACAGCTCTCCCACCTCTTGCTCCAATGAATTCCCACTTGCGTAAGATGCAGGAAGGCCTGGGTTCCATCCTCAGCACTATAGAACAAGACATGGCTACCCACACCCGTGATCCCAGCACTACAGAGTGGAGGGAGGTCAAGGTCATTCTCAGGCACAGTTCAAAGCCACCTGGGCTACAAGAGTCCCTGCCTAAAAAAAAAAAACTTAGGTGTCCAACACAGAAGGAACAGAGAAAATGTGTACACACACAACAGACATCCTTCAGCCATGAGGAAGAACAAATCTGTCATTTGCAGAAAAATGAACACTGCTGGAGATCATATGAAGCCAGTCTCAGGAAGAAACATCACATGTTCTCGCTCATCCATGGACCCCTGGCATTATAGATACATGAACCAAGGATATGAAGGAAGGAAGAAGGGAAACTAGGAAACAAGGCACCTAGTGGGAAGGCAAGGGAGAAGGGGAGGCTTTAAGGGACATCTATGATTACAACATTGATTCCCAACAAAGGCAGAGGAAAGAAAACAAAAGCTGAGTAAATGTTTGCTGAAGGACATTGGTTACATAGAAACTCACAAATAAGACAGATTCCTGCTCTGAAGACAGTGGCAAGACTGCAGGTTCCTCAGGGCCACAGTTCCATCTACTGCTGCTAAGTGAACACTGGCACTGAAGGGACAAGGCTGTGTTTGTATTGACATCCACACCTACCCTAGACTGGAGGCATTAAAACATATTTTTGTGACAGGGCATGGTGGCACAAGCCTTTAATCCTAGCACATGAGGCAGAGGCAAATGCATTTCTGTGAGGTGTGAGGTTTTTTTGTTTTGTTTTTTGTTGTTGTTGTTGTTTTTCCAAGACAGGGTTTCTCTGTGTAGCCCTGGCTATCCTGGAACTCAATCTGTAGACCAGGCTGGCCTGCTGGAATTAAATGCATGCTCCATCGCCACTGGTTTTGCATCTCTAGAGTTCACAGCCAGCCTAGTCTACATAGTGAGTTCTAGGACAGCCAGAGCTACATAGTGGAGGGGTGGGGAGAGGAAACTCACAAACTACTACAGAAGCGCTAGTTTTGCATTTTATTAGAGTCAGAAGTAAATGTGCTGCTCCAGAAAAAAGTCAAAGTTAGAGGGTAAGGAATGTTTGTTTGTTTTTGTTTTTGTTTTTTCTAGACAGGGTTTCTAGAACTGTATAGCTTTGCGCCTTTCCTGGAACTCGCTTTGTAGACCAGGCTGGCCTTGAACTCACAGAGATCCACCTGGCTCTGCCTCCCCAGTGCTGGGATTAAAGGCGTGCGCCACCACTGTCCGCTGGAATGTTTTATTTATCTAGCCTCTGCAGCACACTGATAAAGAGGAGAAAAGATGACAGTGGAGAAGACAGAAAACATTTCAAGTTAAAGAGCTGGAGAGATGGATCAGCAGTTAAGAACAATGGCTGCTCTTCCAAAGTACCGGGGTTTGATTCCCAGGACCCACGTGGCAGCTCACCACCACCCACATGGTAACTCAGTCCCATGGTATCACCCTCTTCGGTGATAGACATACAGGCAGCAAAAAGACCCATACATATAAAATAAAAATAAAAGGAAATATGTTTAAAAGAAAAAGGAAAAGAAACATTTCAGGTCAATTAGCAGATTGCTCTCTAGCCACTCAGACAGATAACCTACCACTCTCTCCAAAGAACGGCCTGTCCTTTAGTCCCTCTAGTAGAGGTAATGGACCAACAATACCCTAACTGAGAATCACCTCTTTTTACAGTAGCAAGCTAGAGCATGAGACTACAGTTAAGAGTGTAATGTGGGGCTGCAGAGGTGGATTAGCTGTTAAGAGCACTGGCTACTTTTCTGGAAGACCCAGCTTCAATTCCCAGCACCCACATGGTGGTTCACAATCATCTGTAACTCCAGTTCCAAAGTATGTGCTCTCTTGCCTCTGTGGGCACCAGGCACATGTGTAGTACACCACCCATACACATAAATAATAATAAAATGTGCTGAATGTTTTCAGAATAGTTTCTAAATTGTTTGTTCCAGTATATGGCACACACTACAATCCTAAGGTGTGGCCCCAGGATGGGGAGGTGGGGTAAAATACAGACTACAGAGACCCTGCCTTTAAAATACACAGAGTGTGGCAGCTCCAGTCCCTGACCCCAGTAGCTGGGCAACAAAGAGCAATCTAAATCCAGTGAGTTGCCCAGACTACCAACTCAGAGACCCTGTCCCTAAAACAAAACAAAAAGGTCTAACCAAAAACAAAGAAAAGACAAACAAACTGAAGATCAAGGCTCAGTGAAGAAAACTTTTCTTTTACTTTAAATTTCCCTATTTTTGCAGGGGTTAAGTAGCTCACAAAAGGCATCTTTGTTTATAAGTAAAAGTAAAATCCGAATGGGCTGTTATCAAAGTGTAACCCACACATTAACCAGCACAGTAACACCTGCAAGCATGCCCAGCTTTATCTCATCCATTCCTTCATCCTACCTTTCATTTGAGAATCACTAAACAAGTCCCTCTGTGGACAGCAGGCCCTGGCCTAGTGTCCTCCATAAAAGCAATTCTACAAAGTAGGAAAATACAGACTAGAAGGCCAAAGACCTGCTTCTAAGTCTCCTGAACCACTGACTTATCATCGGCCTCCTGACCTAGAGCCCTGCCTCTCTTCTGTGGTGTGTGTGGAATAGTGATAACAGTGTGTAACAGCTGACAGGGGCCATATAGACCCACATAGGACCGCACAAACCACAGTGCCCAGCTGCTGCAATGCCCCTTCAAAGCTCAGTGTTGTACTGTATACTCCTTTCTACCAAATGATCACACCTACCCAGGAAGCCTAATTTGGGTCTTAAATAGAGATGGCCTTGGCAGCCACCTAAAGGAAAACACTACTTAAAATACCAAAAGAAGGGTTATGTGGGAGATGTCTTTATCTTCTCAGTTTTGTTGTGATTCTAAAACTACACTTAAAAAAAAAAAAAAAAAGTCAGCCAGGCAGTGCTGGCACACGCCTTTAATCCCAGCACTCAAGAGAAGCAAGCAGGTGGACCTCTAAGTTTGAGGTCAGCCTGGTCTAGAGTTCCAGGACAGCCAGGGCTACAGAAAAATCCTGTCTCAAAAAACCAAAACAAAAAAATTTAAATATATCAAGATATGGGCTAGGATGGTAGCTTAGTTCAGGGGTACAACACTTGCTCCATCACAGAAAAAAAAAATACATTTAAATTTTCAATGGGGGGCGTTGACACAGGGTTTCTTTGTATAACAGCTAAGGTTAGAAGGGGGCCATGTATGGTGATATTTTATTTGTACTGAAATGTGATTTTATTTGTATGTTAATTGCCTGGGGGGTCAGAGCTAATAGCAAGCCATAGCAGAAGCTGGACGGTGCACATCTTTAATACAGATCACATGACAGACAGATCTCTGTGTGTTCAAGGATACAGCCAGCATGGAGACACACGCCTTTAATCTCAATACCAACCATAGAAGACCTGGAGGTCTGTATAGACAGGCAGTGACAAGGTCATGTGGTTGGGTTTACAACCAATGAGAAGGCAGAACATAAAGTCAATAAAAAGACAGATACACAGGAAGTAGGTCTCTTGCTGAGGGGAAGGACAGCAGCGGCAGGAAGGTTAAGAAGGCGGTTTTAAGTCTCAGCTCTCAGCTACTGCTCTGACCTCTTGGGCTTTTAACTGCATTTGGCTCTGTGTTTCTTATTTAATAAGACTGTTCATCTACAGGCATTGGAGGGGGGGGAGAGACTGAGAAGATGGCTCAGTGGTTAAGAGCACTAAGTGCTCTTCCAGAGGACCTGGGTCTGATTCCCAGCTGTACCCACATGGCAGCTCACACCTGTCTATAACTGCAGTTCCAGGGGATCCCAGCATCCTCACATAGACATACATGCAGGCAAAACACCAATCCACATAAAATAAATTATTTTTAAAAAGGGCGGGGGGCATGGCTCAGTGGTTAAAGGGACCAGCTGCTCCAGCAAAGGACTCACATGATGGCTCACAGCCATATCTGTCCAACTCCAGTTCCAGGGGATCCAATGTGGTTTTCTGGCCTCCAGAGGTCCACAAACACATGCAGGAAAATGCTCACACACATGGGGGAGAAACACACTGGACAGAAATCACAGAACCTGGAATTAAGCTTCATTTTCAAACTCTCTTGTTTACCCCACAGCTTTGATGGGTCTATCATAAGGAAAAGATGTTGCATCTTTTTTGCATCTTGGCCTTGTACACAATTAGTGGAAGGTAAAGAAGGCAGAAGCATGTATTTTAATAATAAGTCTTGGGCCAGCAAGATGGCTCAGCAGGGAAAGGCAGCTGCTATACAAGCCAAGACTTGGGATCCACCTCTGAAATCCACATATGGTTGAATTCCATCTCTAGAACCCACACAGAAGAAGAAGGAAAGAACTAAACCTACAGAGCTGTCCTCTGGCTTCCACATATGCAACACACACATATATCACATCACACATATAAAAGATAACCTGGCTTTATTTTTGAGATAAGCTGCCTAATAAAGGCGAAATGCAAAAGACGAAAAGTTAAGAAATGCTAGAAAGCCTCTTGACAGTTGCTAGAATTCCAATAAATTCATAAGCTAATGGGTCCTGACAACATTTAGATAAAAGCAATGGAGTCAAGGTGGACAGCTTCCATCCCAAAGGGCACAGTGTGTTAGTGTGAGAGCCCCAGCGGTGTATCCTCGGATCCTTTATGAAAGGTGATTGCACGTTTTCTAATAGATTCCATTAAATGCTCTTTGGCAGTCTAGATGACAAGGTCCATGCCTTGCAAAATGTAATTCATATATTACTTCAGCCTTACTCTGTGTATTTTAAGACATAAAAATGAATTTTGCAGGGCATAGCGTACATCTCTAATCACAACACTCAGTAGACCAGGACATGATTGCTACAAGTTCCCAGGCAGCAGATGTGACACAGTAAGACCTCAGTCTTCCAAATTCTGTCTCTGTGAATGCAGAGCTGTGTCAACCATGTCCCACCCAGCCAAAACATCCAATTAAGGATTCAGGGTGTACTCTTCACTAGTCTATCTTCACAATGGATATGTCACAGCAAATCTTTTGGATCCTCAGCATCACATAAACCAGCACTGGTAGCACACTCCTGTGACCCCCCCCCC
>CABHPR010126268.1:54814-65718 GCA_902168415.1 Peromyscus melanophrys | reverse complement strand
GGGGGGGGGGGGGGGTGAGGGCGATGGTGACCCATAACAACAGGGGTTGAGAAGATAGGAAAATATGATATAAACCTAGACTGAAATTTTCCCTCACAGCGAGTGTGGTGATGCACACCTTGAGTTCTAGCGCTCTGGAGGCAGAGGTAGGTAGGTTTCTCAGTTCAAGTCAGTCCGGTCTACATAGTGAGCTCCAGGCCAGCTAAGGCCAAATAATCATACCCATAAAATAAAATAAATCTAAAAAAAGACTGGCAGGGAGTCTATATGAATCCTTTAGTAATATAAATGAAAATCATTGATTTCTGAGAGCCAGGGAAATGGCTCAGCAGTTAAGAGCACTGGCTGCTCTTCCAGAGGACACAGGTTCAAGTTCCAGCACCCACATGTATGCAGCTCACAAATGTCTGTAACTCCAGTTTCAGGGGACCCGAAACTTCCCATGGCAAAAACACTAATACACATATAATTAAACAAACAAACAAAAATCATTGATTTCTGAATTGATGCTAATCACATAAACCATTAATTTAAAAAATTTATTGTATGCATATATGTGAGTGTCTGCATGTCCCTGTGTGCACTACTCAAGTGTTGGCTACAGAAGAAGCCAGAAGAGGGTGTCAGATGCCCTGGAACTGGAATCACAGGTATGAGTACTGGGAAGTAACTCGGTTCCTCTACAAGAACAGCAAGTGCTCTAACAACTAAGCCATCTTTCCAGCCCCTCCATAATTTTTTTTTTTAAAAAACATGGTCTCATGATGTAGCTCCAGCTGTCCTGGAATTCACTCTATAGACCAGGCTGGCCTCGAAATCACAGCAATCCTCCTGCCTCTGCTTCCCAAGTGCTAGGATTAAAAGGCATGTGCCACCACCACCACCACCCAGTTTCATAATTTTTTTAAAACAGTCTCACTGTGTTGCCCTGGCTGTTCTGGAACTCACTTTGTAGACCAGGTTGGCCTCGAACTCACAGAGATCTGCCTGCTCTGCCTTCAAAGTTCTGGGATTAAGGGCATGTGCCACCATGCAACCCCCAACTTCCCTACCCAGAATAATTATTTTTAAATCACTACATCTATATAGTATACAAGTTGTTTCCGTTAATATTTTTTTTATTGTGACACAGAGTTTCAAGTAGCCCAGGCTGATCTCAGGTTCACTATATAACTGAGGATGGCCTTGAACTCTTGATTCTCTTGCCCCTACCTCCTCAGTGCTGGGAATACAGACATGTACTGCCACGTCAGCTAAATTGTTATATACTACTAAATTTTTGTTTCCTTAGTTGATATCTACCCCATATTTTTCCTTTAAATTTGTTTTGCTTTTAAGACAGGGCATCACTCTGTAACCCAGCATAGCCTAAAATTCACTATGTACCCCATGCTAGCCTTAAACTTACAGCAATCCTCCTACTTCAGCCTCCAGACTCCTAAGTGCTGAGATTAGAAGAGTAAGTTCTGTTCAAACACAAGCCCTTTCCTCTCAAAGCAGTGGGACCTTTTTTTCCTAATATGTCAAGAGAAAGTCAAGATCAGAATGAGTATTGAGAAAGACAAGGGTCCAGGGACTAACTGCAAACACATCTCCATGTATGGCAAAGACTCCCTCAAGAACTATTTCAAATTAGAGAAAACGAATGCAGTATAGAATGTCTTGGGTTAGACATTGAACCTAGAAGAAAGAATAGTTATAAAAAGTCAATATGGAGGCTGTTGAGATGGCTCAGTGGGTAAAAGCACTTGTTGCCCAAGCCTTACACCTGAGTTCCATCCCTACAAGCCATAAATAAAGAAGTCCGACGTGGTGGTGCACATCTGTAATCCCAGCACTCCTCCTCAGAGAGATGGAAGAAGAGATGGGACAATCACCTAGAAGCTTGGGGCCAGGCAGGCTACAGAAGACAATGAGAGACCTGCCTCAACAAGGCAGGGGAACCAACTCCCAGAAGTTGTTTTCTGACTTCTACACCTGTGTTATGGCATACACACACACACACACACACACACACACACACACACACACACACTAATTTTTTTAAACATCAGTATGGGGAAAATTAATACAATTGAGCAAAAACTGTGAGTTAGTTAACAGCATTATATCAATATTAAACTTTCTGACTTTTGAAAATTGACCTGCGGTTATATAAAACAATGATCTTAAAGCTGGTGGTGGTTCTCACACCTTAATCCCAGCACTCAGGAGGCAGAAGCTGGTGGATCTTTGAGTTCGAGGCCATCCTGGTCTACACATGGAAACCCTGTCTCAAGAAAAACCAAGATGAAAAAACAATCTTCGGAAACAAGAGATGGGAGTATTTAGTAGTAAACAAACTGCCCCCCAACTTTTGAGGCTGTTTCTCACTATGTAGTCCTGGCTGATTTCAAAATACCAATCCTCCTGCCTCAGTGCCCCAAGTGCTAAAATTATTGTGTATACCACGACAGGCAAATCAATTTCTCCAAGAAATTGAACACCGTGACTCACCCCTGTAGATCAGTGAACTGCTACTCTAATGCTAGTTTACGCTAGTCAGGAAGTTCCGGGCCAGCAAGACCCTGTCTCAAAAATAAATAAAAATTGGAAAATAAAGGCAGTAAGGAAAGAAATACTTTTCTGTTCCTAGTTTTTCAAAGGTTTAAACAGTCTAACAAGCATAAATACATCTTATTTAGAAGTACAGATCTGAAATATTACCTAGGCTCCATTGTTAGTATAACAATTGCAAGCATTTCCTTTCCTTTCAGACTTTCGTGACTGGGGTTAAGAAGGTTACTTAAGTCTCCCAGTGTCCCTGTACATGGGCAGGCTATCCTCTGGCTAAGAGATGGGTCTACTTCTCTTCCCCTGAGCCCAGCAGGAATTAGACAGGAATCTCACTTGGGCTGTCTCTAAAAGGCTCTAGACATGATCACCAACATAAATAAGTGGCATCCCACAAGCAGACAGAAATTGGATTCATCAGCTTCCTCTGTCTCTGTATAGATCTGGCCCAGATCTGAGGAGTCTTCTAGGAGACTTATGTAATTTACCTAGATTACACATGCCACTATTATTGTATGGCCAAAGTTTATTCTAATCCATGCTCTCCTTTGCTCTCTCATTCATATTCATGAAACCATTCTCTCTTCTCCCTCTTTAATGCCCCCACCCCAACAACATACAACCAAATCACATAAACCTGTTCTGTACACCTATCTCTGGCCTTATCTTATAATAGACATAAATACTGAAGAAACCAATGATATGGACTATCCATGAAATATCTGAAAGAAAATGGAGACTTTGCCTAACGTTAACATAACGAAGAAGAAAGGCTACTCTTTCACACTGATCCTGTAACTTCTCTGAGGAACAGTATTGCAGGATGAACAAAACCTACTCTGTAAATTTAAGAAGAAAAAGGAGCTGCAGACTCAGTCTGGAGACAGGCCATAGGTCTGATGAGATAGCTCAGTGGATAAAGGCACAAGCTGCTAAGCCCCACAGCCTGACTTTGATCCCAGAGATTCACATCACAGAAAGAGTAACTAGATCCCACAAGTTGTCTTCCAGCCTTCACTAGCAGGCACACATACACTTGTGTATGCACACACTGAATGAATGAATGAATGAATGAATGAATGAATGAATGAATGAATGAATAATGTGAGCTTTAAAAAAAAGTTGGTTTTTTTTAAAGAGCCATTCAATGCCAGGCGTGGTAAAGAACACCTTTAATCCCAGCACTCGGGTGGCAGAGGCAGGCGGATCTTTGTGGCTCGAGGCCAGCCTGGTCTACATAGTTCCAAGACAGTCAGAGCTACAGTGAGACCCTGTCTGAGTGAGTGAGTGAGAGAGAGAGAGAGCGAGAGCGAGAGCGAGAGCGAGAGCGAGAGCGAGAGCGAGAGAGAGATTTACCAAAGATAAAAACATAGTTTTTGCATGTAGCCACAGAGCATGTCATGTGAATCCCACCTCTCTTCAGGTAGAAAATTGGGTCAAATGATAATAAAGTTCAGAAGAGTCACAAAAGACAGTCGTAAGAACAAAGAGCAGAAGTTGAAATAAAATGTTTTGAGAAAATATTTTTAAGAAAAGGGTATCCGACAGCTGGGGCTAGAAATGTGGCTGGGTTGACAAAATGCCAGCCTAGCACATAAAAGGCTCTGGGTTCAGTCTCAGCACCACATAAAACAGGGGACAGCAGCATACACCTGCAGGTCATCTTCAGCAACAGAGCCCAGGGCCAGCCTATGCTACATAAAATCTGTCTCAAAAAATTAAAAACTAAAAAGCTTGGTACTAACGGTAAACCTGGTCAAAAATCTAATGATTGAATCCCTCCCCTGAAAAAACCACCACCACAAAAAAAAAAAATTAAAAAAAAAACAGCTAGAGAAGTTGTAGGGGTAATCTACTACTGTTGTTTTGCTAAACAGACAAACATGTTGTAAAACTGCCTTCTAAATATTTATATTTATGTCCATAAAAAAGTGCTGCTCTCAGGCTTTGCAGTGGGCATCAGTTAATATAGAAGCCAACACCTGGTCAACATTGAAAAAGTGACTGTTGAATGCTCAGCCCTAAATAAGATTCACTCTGTCACCGTCTCCAAGGCTCAGGAGATCTAGAAGAGGAAACAGGTAATCTGAGCTGGAGAGGAGAGCTGTGAGACGCTTGTCTTCTGGAAATGCCCTGACGGTGCACTCATGAACTCACCTGTGGCCACCTACACAAGACTGGGTCTATCAGCATTCCATCACAAATAAGGGAGGGGCACCTGAGGCCCCACCCTCCCTGGGGAGCTATTGGCAGGCAGTTAATGGTTGTTGGGAGAGGGAGAGTCATTTTCTTCAGTGGTATAACCACCAGTGAGTGGTCCATGCTCTGGTAAATAACCCCTAACCAATGCTCATGTAAGTAACCCTAAACCCAGTGGATCACAAAATGAAAGAAAACAAAAACCATGAAATAGGAGGGAGAGTTGTTAGGAATGGGGGGGGGGCAGGAATGGGGAAGGGAGAAGAGAGGGCATGTGGGGGTAAATATGATCAAAATACTTTATATATACTTTATGTAAATGTGTAAAATTGTCAAACAATAAATTTCAAAAAGGGGGGAACTGCAGAGGATCAGTCAGTAAAGTACTTGTCACACAAGCACCGAAGACTTAGGTTTGATCACTAGCACCCACGTAAAAAGCCAGGTGCAGTAGCACACACCTGTAACCCAGCACTGGGCAGGTGGAGACAGGAGAATCTCTAGAGATGGCTCTGCAGCCAATCTAGCCAAACTGTCAGGCTCCAGTTTCATTGAGAAACTTTGTCAACAACTAAGATCAAAAAGCAATTGATTAGGGCTGGGAGGTGGTAGCACACGCCTTTAATCCCAGCACTAGGGAGGCAGAGCCAGGTGAATCTCTGTGAGTTCGAGGCCAGCCTGGTCTACAGAGCGAGTTCCAGGACACACACAGAGAAACCCTGTGTGTGTGTGGGGAGGGGGGGAGAGGAGCAATTAATGGAGGGAGATACCCAATGCCTACTTCCATCACACGCACTGACAACCTCATACACATAACACACACACAAACCCATGTAACACATACACACCAAAAGAAAAAAAAAAAAGTATGATCCAGGAGGTGGTGGCCCACACCTTTAATCCCAGCACTCGGGAGGCAGAGGCAGGCGGATCTCTGTGAGTTCGAAGCCAGCCTGGTCTACAGAGCGAGTTTCAGGACAGGCTCCAAAGCTACACAGAGAAACCCTGTCTTGAAAAATCAAAAAGAAAGAAAGAAAGATAAAAAACAGAAGGATGAAGGGCTAAGTGGCTGGCTAACAGCTTATTCAGTCCAACGCCTAAGTCCTTTTTGTATAAAGACACTGTGCCAGGCACTGGGAGGTAGGTACAGATACATGCTTGTAGAACAAGAAGCAAAGAATCTGTCTCCAAAGCAGAAAGAATCAACAAAAACGTCATCTGGGGCCACTAAAACAGACAGCATCATTTTAATAAGTATCAAACCACATCTAATCATAATATAAAGTCATGCCCTTAACAGAAGATGAAACACAATTCTATTGCCTCACTGGGGATTTATAATCTACTCCCTTCCCTCTTAGACTAAACAACACGCTCGCACGCTCGTCTGGTCCCCAGGTCCCCAAGGATGCACATTCATCCTAGCACGGTTGAAAGCGCCATCTAGCAGGCAGCAGGGTGGCACAGAGCTGTAATCGGAGCACTTAGGGAGCACTTCTCAAATTTGAGTCCAGCCTAGACCACATAACAGGACCTATCTTTAAAAACAAAACAAAACAAAACCAGTTGTAGTTCCTTGACAAAATGTGTGCCCTTTGAAGCCCTAGATTCAATTCCCAGCCTACATAGTAACATCTAGAAGTGAATGGTGGCACATGCCTATAATTCTAGCATGTGGGAGGCTGAGGCAGGAGGATGGAAAGCCTAAACTACACAGAGAGACTATGCCTCAAGCAAAACAGCAGCAACACAAAAAGAGTACCCTGAAGCTACAGGGTGAATTGATACCATGTAATTAAATTCCAGACTTCTTATTAGTGTCCACTATATCAACCTATAACAATTAGCAACTATTATATATAAGACAATAGAGTTGAGGGACTGGAGAGATGGCTCAGCACTTAAGAGCACTGACTACTCTTCCAGAGGACCAGGGTTCAATTCCCAGCAACCACATAGCAGTTCATAACTGTCTGTAACTCCAGTTCCAGGGGACCCAACACCCACGACAAAGCAGCAATTAAATGCATATTAAAAAAAAAAAGTAAACCTTCCCTCCTCAAAGGCAAACATTGCAACTCTTTCAGATATCATACATATATATGTGAGATTAATAAAGATTTTTAAAAAAAGACAATAGAGTGAAGAGTGAAGAGTAGGGTCAGGGAGATGGCTCAGTTGAGTAAAGACACCTGCCACCATGCTTGAAGTCCTGAGTTTGACCCCTCAAGACCCAAATTAAGTAGAAAAGAACCAGCTCCTAACTGGTCTTCTGACTTCCACATGTATGTGCGCGCGCACACACGCGCGCGCGCGCGCACACACACACACACACACACACACACACACACACACGAAATGTAATTTTTTTAAAGTCAAGAGTAGAAATGAAACACTAGACACATCTTCCAAATCTTTTTTTTTTGTTTCTTTTTGGTTTTGGTTTTGGTTTTGAGACAGGGCTTCTCTGTAGTTTTGGTGCTTGTCCTGGATCTCGCTCTTCAGACCAGGCTGGCCTTGAACTCAGAGATCTGACTGGCTCTGCCTCCCGAGTGCTGGAATTAAAAGCGTGCACCACCACCACCTGGCACAACTTCCAAATCTTAAAGACAGAGACTCCAGGCTGCTTTGGAGCAAGAAAGCTAATGAGGTACAATCTCTGGTCCTCAGTCAGCAGACAGTCAGTAAACATTCTTGTGATCTCTTACGTATAAATTTTCCCAGCACTGCAGCCAAAATGAAAATGTCTATCCAAAACTCAGAAGAGTACTGAGGGATGAAGAAAGGGATGACAAGCTAATCAACCCTCCCACTCACCACAGCATGCAAGAATGAGGAGTTACTGTAACTCGTGGTTACAGAACAGCCCAGCTAAGTCAAAGGTGATAGCTAACAGCATAAACCCAGGGATAGCGACCAGCAAAATGGCTCAGTAGGGAAAAGTCTGGTCGGCTAGTCAGAGAGCCCAAAGGATACACCTGTCTCCACCTCCCCAGCACTTAGACTACAAGGGAATGCCACCATGCCCAACTTTTTAACAAGGAATTCAATTCACATCTTCATACTTGCATAGGAAGCACTTTAACAAATGAACTATCTCCCCAGCTTCTGAACTTTACTATTTTTATAGTAAATAAAATATAGGCATCCTAAGAATAATCATAGACAGTATGGTGGCACACAACTGTAATCTCAGCACTTGATGTGGGGTAGAGACAAGAGAATCAGGTGTTCAAGGTCAACTGGCTCCTTTGATGACAACATCATGGTGGAAGGACACAGTGAATCACAACTGTTCACATCATGGCGGCTTGAAAACAGCAAAAGTACAAACAGAGAAAGGCCAAGGTCAAGCAAGACACAACCTCCAGCAATTCACTTCTTGCAGCTAGGTCCCAATAATCAGTGGGGGTTCACACCATTAGTCCCAGCCCTTGGGAAGCAGAGGCAGGCAAATCTCTGAGTTCAAGGCCAGCCTGGTCTACAGAGTGAGTTCCAGGACAGCTAGGGCTATACAGAGAAACCCTGTCTCAAAAACAAACTGTTTTCACTTCTGTAAACAAGGTTGCTTGCCCCAACAGCACAGGATGTGCTTGATCACATGTAGGTGGGAGATACATAGACAAGAAGTACGTCAGGATGTGTGCTTGCCTCTGATTGGACAAAGGCAGAAAGTATATATTGTGAGGTTTGCCTTTATAAGCACCTGACTAACGTAATTCCTGGCCATCATCTGGGAATCCCAGGTATGGACCTGGCCAGTGTCCATTGTCCTGGCCAGTACTAAATAAGGCTTGCTTCAAATTTGGCTCAAAAATTGTGGTTAGTGGTCTTATTCTCACCTGGTGGGATTAACAGTGAGATGACTCAGTGGGTAAAAAAGGAAAAGAGAAAAGTTTATTGGAAGAAATGTAGACAGTGGATCAAGATGGAGAACAGAATAAAAAGTCAAGACAAGAATGGCGGCACACATCTGGAATAGGAGCATTGTGGTGGTACTGTGTTTAGCTGGGGTCAGAGACAGACAGCCACTAGATACAGAGGCTAGAAAATGGTGGCACTCACACCTTTAATCCTAGCATTCCAGAGGTAGAAATCCCTCTGGATCTCTGTGAGTTCAAGGCCACATTGGAAACAGGCATGGTGACACACGCCTTTAATCCCAACAAGTGAGCCTTTAATCCCAGGGAGTGATGGCAAAAACAGAAAGATATATAAGGCGTGAAGACCAGAAACTAGAAGCATTTGGCTGGTTAAGCTTTCAGGCTTCTTGCAGCAGTTCAGCTGAGATTCATTCTGGATGAGGACTCAGAGGCTTCCAGTCTGAGGAAACAGGACCAGCTGAGGAACTGTCGTGGCTGTGGCCTGTTCTGTCTCTCTGATCTTCCAGCGTTCACCCCAACACCTGGCTCAGGTTTGATTTTATTAATAAGACTCTTTAAGATTCATGCTACAGAGCACTCAGGAGGCTGGAGCAGGAAGTGGAGCTCAAAGCCAGCTGAAACTAAAACAATCAAAAAACAAAAAACAAAACTCTTGAAAATTAGGGGTTGGGGAAAGTGAGAGAATGGTGGTTCACACCTGCAATCCCAAGAAACTGAGGCAGAAAGGGCAGAAGTGGAAGGCCAGTTTCAGCTGCCACATAGGGAGTTCAAGACTGCCTAGGCTTGATGAGACCTCATCTTATAAAGGCAAAGACAGAAGGCAGCTAGAGAGGTTTAAAACAGTTTCTTTTCTCCTGGTCTCTAAACAAGGCAGACAGTGCTCCTATCATCCTCTCTCAGATTCCACACAAACCTCAGCTTTTAGCCACTGAAAAGGCAATAATCCTACCACAGGAGTTCTTTGGTGTCAGCAAGCTGGTTTGATGACACCATTTTACTGGAGCAAAGTGCTCTATTTCTCCTCACCCCTACAAAAGGGACAATGATACCACAACCCTGGACTGTGAGAATTTACATAGCATGCAACCCAGAAACATAATAAAAATGCAACAACCTAGCACAACAAACAAGTCCAGAGATAACGAAACATACTTCAGCATCACTCATGAAGACACCATTATAAGCTGGTCACGGTGGTGCGCGCCTTAAATCCCAGCACTCTGGAGGCAGAGGCAGGCAGATCTCAGTGAGTTCAAGGCCAGCCTTATCTACAGAGCAAGTTCCAGGACAGCCAGGGCTACAGAAAGAAACCCTGTCTCGAAAAACACAACAATACAAAACATTATAAGCTGGGTACCAGCTCATTTGGAAGTCCTGTAGATGAGACAGCTTAGTACACACCAGTATGTTGGCTCTCTTATAACCAATGTTCCAGTCAAGGAGAGCCTGATTCTATTTCCAATTATATGTATGACATAGTCCAAGATCTGTGCTGTCTAATAACTAAACAAGTAAAATTTGTTTCAGGGTGCTCATCTCTGGAACAATAGCTAGGATACAGTTTTACCCAAGAGTTAAGTTTAAAAATTGGCTCAAAAAACAGAAAACAGGAATTCTTCTCAGACAAAACTAGACAAACCAATTCTACAAAGATTGAATAAAACACTACAGGGAGCCAGGCAGCGGTGGTGGTGGTGCACGCCTTTGATCCCAGCACTTGGGAGGCAGAGCCAGGCAGATCTCTGTGAGTTCAAGGCCAGGCTGGTCTACAGAGCGAGATCCAGGACAAGCTCCAAAGCTACACAGAGAAACCCTGTCTCAAAAAACTAAAAAAAACTATAGGGAAGTAAAAAAATTGGAGACATCTAGAATAATCCACATTGTATAGCTCGCCATAGTCAAGAAAGAAACCAAGTGGGTTCTGGAATGTACCGACTGGCTCTGAAGCCATGAGAAGAAGCAAAGGGTAATCAAGTGCAAGTAACCAATATTATTAAACTCAAGACATCTAAAACATAAACAGGTTTTATGTCGAGACAAGGGAAGCTAACAGAAGCAGCAAGAGTCAAATGCAGCCGGGCGGTGGTGGCACACGCCTTTAATCCCAGCACTCAGGAGGCAGAGCCAGGCGGATCTCTGTGAGTTCGAGGCCAGCCTGGGCTACCAAGTGAGCTCCAGGAAAGGCGCAAAGCTACACAGGGAAACCCTGTCTCGAGAAAAGAGAGAGAGAGAGAGAGAGAGAGAGAGAGAGAGAGAGAGAGAGAGAGA